>PDGT01000047.1:985819-1016144 GCA_003671415.1 Megathymus violae | reverse complement strand
TAATATTATGTTATATATATATATCAAAGTTATTTATTTGATGTTTAGATAGCGCTAAGCAATATTTAATGTTTCGATGCATCGATTTGTGGATATAAAAATCCGACTATCGAAAAGGTATAAAAATAAATATTTTTTCCAGACCAGTAAACAAAATTTGTACCCTTCACTTACATTTTTGGTTGACTAGACTAGTTGCCTTTTGATTTAAAATGAAAATCTAATAATACTCATTTCATTTCAATGATAAGTCCAAGTATCAAAGTAATGACAAGTAAAATAGGAGTTAACCTATTTTAGTATTTAATTCATTAAAAATATACTAAATATACAAATTTTTAGAACGCCAATATTCTGTTTCGTATTTTTCACAAAACATATCGATACTGTTATTTCCAAAATATTCCTATATAGATACAATGTGATACTGGTACTATTTGTATTTCCAACATTCCTACTTCGGGCTACATAATAAGTACTTAAAACTTCCGACACGATGTTACGGTCTTGGACGTCCCTGTCAATTAACATTAGTTTATCGTCACCGAAGCATTCTCCTGCTCAATTACGATTGTAGGTAAAACCAATGTAAAATAATAATACCTAAACGTTTGCGATTATGCTTGTAAAATAATTTATTATTGCAAGTAACTGAAATAAGCTGATGGCTTGTAATAAATTGCATTAATAATTTTAAGAAAACAAAATGAAATTTAAATACTGATCCATATATATAGTGCAAAAGAGCTAATACTTTTTGTTACTATTACTAATATTATATTTCAATTAGATAAAGGATTCTGTCATTTGAAAATGAATAATTATAATGAATTATTATAAATTATTTTATATTACAAAAAAACATAAGGTCTTGCTTAAATTCACAAATAATTGTAATTTTATTGTTTTATTTACTTGTATCATGTAATGTATTTATATCATGTGATGTAATAATAATTACGACATTTCACAACAATGTCACCTTTTGGGTAGAACGAGAATAAAACAGTATATAAACTCTCATTAATGGTTCACTGCCGAGTATCGATTAAATTTGATTTGATTGGGTATCGATTCGATCTCGCTTTCAATTTTAACTTAAGTACTAAGTTCTTGAATGAATTTCATCTGTCATTAAACGGTAATTAAATTGGTCGTCGAGTTTATTATCGAATTAAATTTTGGTCCCAAATATATTCACAAATTTTACTAAAATTATGCGTAAAGTTAGGTTATTATAGTATATTTCAAAACAAAATCTGTTCCTAAAAAACTTATTCCATGTCTAAGTTCCGCATAATTTTTGATTTGTTGTTGTAAATACTGCTAGAAAAAAGAGAGAAAAAAAGAGAGTCAAGTGGTATGTACTAGTGGCAAATTTGCGTATTGAGTACCGAAAAATTACGAAAATTTATGAAACTGAAAGTCATAAATGAGAATGACTTTAATGCAATTAAAGAAGTGTCAAAGTTCGCAGCATATATTGTCCGTGTAGGCGACGGGTAAGTCGTATACATAATATTTCTATGTCTGATGAAAAAAATCAAACTTTGTAGTGTAAAAGTTAATACAATTAAAGAAGTTATTTAATGTGCTGAGTCGTTGCTTTCACTGTTTCTTCTCCTCAATGTTATAGTACTTTTATGAAACGATAACAGTAGAAAACAGTGACGAATTGCAAAATATCTATATGATTAATTGATTGTGAATTTAAATTTGAATTTATTAACGACCAAATTATATGTTTTCTAGTACCGAACTATAAATGCGGTTGATAAATTTGTATTTTATAACTATTAATGAATCATGAGTATTGTAATTCACACATATAACGAAAATTAAAAGATCATGTTATTATTAGTTATTGTTATGTAACAATCAGAATGATTGTTTGAGGGACTACTTTGTATATCACAAAGTTATCTGAATTTTAAAAACAACTATTTACCATACAATTTGTAGTTTTTCCAACAACTCTTACATTTGCATTGGCCTCAGTCCAATGAAGAGATTTCAAAGAGCCGTAATCTAAAAAGTTTTGGCTGATGGCCAGTTAAAGAAAGTCTATGTTACTGTGATTGATGTGAGTACATCGATATAATGAACTTATGCACAGACACTTAGATATTTTCCTACAATATCAAACACAAAAATACCGTTTCTTTAACTTATCAACCTCAAAAATATTGCACGGATTTCCTTGCGGCTATTACAAATTGATAGAATGATTTACGCAGAACTTTTATGTGTATGGGATAAATATAAAAAAAACTTAAAACCCTTAACAATAACTATCATCAATTAGTTCGTATGTAGTTGGGTACATAACTTATTTCCTGAAGCGTAGAAATCGGTACTTGGAATACACTAGACATCAGTAACAGCGTACACATATAATATTTCAATATTCCCACACACACAGCGCCAACTACTATAAGTACTTTTTCTCGATACTAAATATATCGGTATAAATTTTTCAGACGTAAAGCGATTTCTTAACATAAATACCAAATATTACTTAATCTAGTATATAAATCTACCTACGTATAAAGCCTAGTCGTATTACCGACATTAAAAACAATAGTAGAAAGAGCCTTTGGAATGCATAGCTAGACTATAGTTCATAAGCTATGAATTAATGATAACTCATAAATTAGTCTCAATAAAGGAATCGCCTAGGGAACACATATTCTAATTCACCCGAACTTGAACAGAATACTACAAGCCAATAACATCACACACTTCGTAATTCATCGCTGATAGAATGTTGACCTTGCCCGCGTCGGTGCTCCCGGCTATCTATGACGTGGGAGTCTTCAAGAGGAGAGTGAATAGGCTTTTATAATTTAGAGTGATCAATGAATTAGACATCACCGCTTTTCAACAGGTGGGATATTTGTCGGGCATTAAATTATTTTATGTATAAAAAAAGTAATTAAAAACACCTCTTTGTCAGTCAGTTTTTTTGTGCATTTAACATGTAAATAATAATAATTTCCGAATTCATGAAGCTAATTTTTGAATGCTGATTTGTTTTGTAATTAACATATTATATCATGCTATGGGGTCGTCAAATGAAAGTTATTATTATCTGTCATCATCATGATTTTACATAGCTGCCGGTTACCACTTACGTAGAGCCTGTCACGTTTGGCGGCTAATAAAGTATAAAAACACTTTTCACTTAACTTTGCTTAGAAGTACCGATGTCTGAAACACCGAGGACCGGGTCGAGTGTAAAACACGGTCCAAGGATGATAGTAAACTTCATAGCAGCTTGGAACGTAACTAGTTTGTCGTATTGGCTTTCCGGCGCTACGTAAGCTGTTCTTCTAGATTTTTTCTCAGCTGAATGTAAACCAGTTTTTTAAACTTAGTGTACTTGCAACCTTATATCATAATTTTATATATTTATTTATTTCTTCTGAACCGTATAAAAAATAATGGAACAAAGGCGGACTTAATGCTACAAGCATTCTCTACCAGTCAACCTTCAGGCAAAATTGAGAATCGACGAAAACGGTCATAAGATTATAATAAAATAAGATTAGGTACAATATACTATATATAAATACTGTTTTTAAATAAATAACATATATACATATTTATATAATAATATAGTATAAATAAATACAGTTAAATATTAAGTATAGATAAATTTGTGTAAATATATACAAACAAATGATATACACATATAGCTATGAAAATACATAAGGAATATGGTGATGGCAAATTTAGTTGTTTTGAAGGACATCGCGAAGTTTTCTCCTGAAGTTCAGTCTAGTGGCTGGTTTTCTTAGATCGTTGGGTAGAGCATTCCAAAGTTGAACGGCTTGAACAATAAATGAATTGGAAAGGAAACCTGAACGGTTAAGCGGTACAGAGAGCAACAATGTCTCAGAAAAAGGAAGTTGGCGTTCATGAGTGGTATGCAAGAATTGAAACAATTGTTTCAGGTACTGAGGAGTATGGTTTTACAGTATAGAATAGAGTGGAGGGTGGGAAGTACTCTTAAATGTCTTCGTTTCCGAATGGGAAGCCATTTCAAGTGCGAACGATAAGAAGAAACATGGTTAAATTTACGAAGACAAAAAACGAAACGGACACAGTTGTTAATAACTCCGACTGAAACTGGGAAAGATAAGTTATTCTAGATACAAAAGCAGAGACTTGTTTATCGACCTTGCTTCGAGCAATTTGGAAAGAAAAGGTAAAATAGAAATTGACCTAAAATTATCAAGTTGACAGGGGTTAGCTACTTAATAATTAGTGTCTTTCATATTGTCATTAACGCCTTTGAACCTAATTCATAATAATGACAAGTTCAAAACATTTCACATAGATAACGAAACATTATGCTCGTGTAAGTTCGGGATTTTTATAATTAATATAGAGTCCAGGTATTTTTAAAAAGGCGGACGGCAGAGTGCACTTTGAGCAGAGGAGATTGCTTAGACTTAGGATTAAATAAAGTCTTCGATCCTCCGTAGAGTGATCATGCTTTTAGTTTTTATTCCAGGGATGTTAAATCATGAATATACTACGCACAGACTCTTTATTTACAGTTCTATTTTAATTTACTAAGCTTATCAAAGCAATTAGAAACTGTCTACGAAGTCCTAAATTCGTCTAATTAAAAGCCAGGTCTTGAACTAACCTAATTTTCAGCCTAGTCTAAGTTAGGCAGGCTAGTTTGATCAAAATGCCTTTTAAATTTTGAATCTCATTTCTATCCTTGTTTTGTCTGATCGACTGTATTTTTTAATAGTTTAAAAAATAAAGGAAACTGTTGGTATTAAGTTAATGAATCGTGAGTATTTTTATGGAGCGGATAGAAACTGTTCGGTTGGTGTAGCGCAACTGTCTTTTATTTCAATGCACACGGGTATTATATTGAATGTAATAATAGTATAATTATGTGAGTATACGTATTAAATATTGGTACGGCACAGAAATTATTATGTACCATTTAAGTCAACTTCTCCTGAGACTATAATATTGAAATCTAAGTGCTTAATCATTGTGTACCGATATACCTACAAAGTTCCATAGGTTATTCAGTATTTATAGAAAATCGAAAATACTTCTATTCCATAGGCAATCCGTCGCACCCATCAAATCTGAATCGACTTGACCGGTTATTTTTAAAAAATATACAGGCCTTATAGATGTTTCATTACATTAAATAATGTACAAGATAATACGATTTTATTCAATTCAACATAACAAATGCCTAACCTATCTTTAAGTAATTTTATCTTTACAAATCGGAGGATCGGAGATTCATAAATTCGATTTCCATTCGTGCGTACTATCTAACTCAATCTAAGTAATTTAATACATATAAACAGAGAATACTATAGACGCATATGAATACCCTCTTCCACTCGCTCACCAACAAAAGCATCTTATGTGTCTTACTTTCACACCGCTGAAACAGAAATATATTTTTGTCACTTTCTACAGAGTCATTATATCAAAAGATTTTGATCATGTCGGTTTTCTTTTGCATAATCTAAGAACAAATGTACAATTTTAACAAACTACAATAGGCAGGTAATAAATAAAATTTTCAAGTTTAAATAATAGAAGTTGTCTATTTATATTCTCTATATATTTTTGAGTAAAAATACTCGCATGCCATTTTTTGTCTAGGTATTAACCACGCGTATCAGCTGTCTTTTAAAATTCGATCTACTGAACTCAATGATCCTCCAAAACGAGTTACAGACATGAAACTGAAACCAACCTGTTTCCGCGAATTCCCAAACATTCTTACGACTTTATTCTTTTAATGAAAAAAATGTTAATCAATTAGTTTTGATTAAATTTGTTAGTAATTTTTTGTATTAAAAAACGCATAGTTATGTCGTGTTGCTGTCCTTTACAGAGAACATACTGTCATTACGCATGCTCGCTTTTGAAACGGTTTTCCAAGCGGTCGATTCCGCTGTGTATAAAATCATCAAAAGCGTTATAAATGTTTATACTAACAAGGTCTATATGTAAGAAAAAATGTAGAGATTGATGACCAAATATAAGACGCACTGAGCGCTTGTCTGTGATCGTATGCACGTAAGATTTGTAATTTGCCATTACCAAAGTGTTGGTGATCAAAAAAAAGATTAATCTGTTTAAAAGCTGGCTGTCAAAAAAAACATTTTGCATTGCAGTCAAAGTTATGCCAGCCGATGCTTATTTATTACATTACTGTTATTAATGGTTATTTATTATATTATTATTGATTACACACGACCTTTGAGGCGAATAAAATTTAGATTTTATAAGCTTGTAATAAACATAAATTTAAACATCATTGTGTTATTTTATTTAGTAGCGTAAGCTAACGTAATGTGGACTGTTCAAATTGAATCTTAATTGCTTTTCTGGCGCTTTAGGTATCTCATTTGATTTAGTTGTGTAGGGCCTTTGCAATTGTATGAATTGAGGAAATGCTAAGGGCTAAGATATAGCTTTTTTAACATATAGTATTAGTTAATTTTTTAAACATTTAATTCTCATTGCATAACAATTCATTAAAATAACTAAGATTATTAATATTTATCTAATAAATATTTATATATTTTATAATTTTACAAAATATTTTTAGAAGTACCGCAATTGTGCTGAAAAATTTTAAATGAATTTAGATCATATTTTTAAGCGGAATTCACTAGCTTCAAAACCGCAAAGTCCTGGAACGGATCTGGGACTCTTATTGTGTGTAAATCTGTCTTGCCGATTTAAGTCCTGCGAAGACAAGGCGAGTTGTCAATTGCATACGAACTACTTACTATACAAGTTTCTTGTTTGTTTAATAATTAAAATTATTACGATTTGAACTTCATTTTTAGAGTCGTTTTTTAATACCTTAATAGTGAATTGTTCCCTGAATTTCTTAATATAAATTAGTTTAATTATATAAAGTATTAAAACAAAATGATATCCTTAATTTTACGAAAGTCATATCACTGATTATTGAAACAAATTTGTGATCGTCTGAATTGTTTCATACGCCATTAAAAATGCTTACGTCTAAAGATTTAATAGCCCGATCAATTATTCGGAGCGCAACTTCTTGATCATTCATCACCTCCACCACTAATCGTTTTTAAATGTTATTTGTGGTTATTTGCTGTGGTATTTTCAAAGTTTGTTCTTCAACAGTAATTGGTTTTCATAAAATATATTAAATACCTCGACGTAAATACTTCCAAACATTACAAGATCACAAAATACGGCATATATTACTCGAAGCACAAATTTGGCGTCAAAACGATCAAATCTGTCATGGTGGAAAACGTAATATCACCAAAGAGAAACGGCTTCGTCTATGATTTAAATAGGATGTCTTTATTAATTACACTTTATTTTTATTTATTTTGCAAAATTTAATTTTTTTAATACACGTAGGAGGTAAATGCTGAATTTGTTATATATCGTATTAACATAATTTTAAGAGTCTGGTAATTCCAACTCAAAACCATTTAATAACTTAGGTATTTGGTAAATAAACTTATGCAATAGGTAAATCACGTATTAGCTTTGGATTCTTATTGTAAAAACGAACACCAAGCCCCATGAAATAATGTTGAACTGTTTGTAAATGATATGAAGACGTAACTGAATTAATTATGCTTATTTCTTGTTTTACGATTGCGTGTATCACTTTTTTGCTTGCACACATTTAAATGTTTCCGTATAAATACTAGATTACTATAAATGTATTGAGAATCTGAAATTAATATTGTATTTTAATTTTTATACTGTAGTATAATTTTTTTCTCCGTGCAGTTTGGGTCATAATAGATATGCCGGCTAGGGCGGTGAGATTGTTGCGCGGGCGCAACGCCATTATCGATAAAAACAAATGAGTTATCGAAGGCAGATGCACGGCGGCGGTTATTATCATTATTATCTTTTTTGCTGTTCAGTTTAAACTTAGATATGAGTATTTATATTTATTTTTAATATTACTTATTACATTCTAAACTTTTGTACTTATAGTTTTTTAATACATACGTACCCAATTAATAATTTATTTTAAATAATTATTATTCCTATTTCAATAAGTATGTTGTTTTATCTATTTTTCTTTCATTGTTATCACAATCCCACCTAATGACAAAACTAAATACACTATCGATAACGCTTATCGACAACAGTAATGCGCATCATTATGCCCGCCCATAAAGCCCGTGAGTGGGAGAGAGAGCAAAATACTCGCTTCACCGCTCCGACGTTTTATGACGCAAACTGCACGGAGAAAAAAATTATACTATAGGTATTTTGTGTATAAATAATTAACAGATACGGTATACGTATCTGTTAATATATGGCTGTATATAATGTATGGTGTATGGCTGTAGAGGTAGAGGAAGGCCAAAGAAGCGATGGATGGATTGTGTGAAGGATGATATGGCTAGAATGGAAGTTACTAGTGAGAATCGTCTGATAGAGAAGTATGGAAGAAAAATACATGCAGCGCCGACCACAAATAAAATTGGAATAAGGGCAGGAGGATGATGATGATGATACGGTGTACGTATCGAATGTGCTCGTATTACATACAGAATTCTCTACTATCTTTTAATATAATGTACAGTTAGTAAAGGATTCGGTTCGAACTAACCAACACTGGGCTGCACTGGGGAAAAAGGGGCAGGAGGTGAACTCCCCAACTGGGGATGGATTAATTTTATTGACGCGCGTTTCTGTAATAATCGCCACTAATCCAATTTATCATCGTTCTCACAAGCCATAATTGTGCTACTTGTGAGACCGGAATTCGGCTAAGAAAAAAGAGAGAAGTTAGCGGAATAAAGAACTGATAGACTTCAATTTCAATTTACTGCTTTTTCTTAAACTTATTTTTTTTATCGTCGTAATATTAAAAATAATAAAGCAATAATACATAAAAATTCTTAGTCATACCTCAAAGTAACATTCTTAAATGATGATACTCTGAACTGATTTAAAATAACTGTTAAATTATTCAATGTTTAATTATTTTAAAAGCAAGAGGTACACTTGACAGTATACGCACCGTATACATCATAACAAGTAATGCCAGATTAACTCCCGTATTTATCTGCGAAACCTTTATGTAAATGCGATAATTAAATCTTAAGCCCACATCTGTGCTACATTGCAAACCATATAGGAAAACTGTTATTATCACAACTCTGCCTTCATCATACGAAAGTCACACCTGACTTTCGACAGCCAAAGGAATTTGAACCCTGTACCAATGGTAAAATGTGATAATAGTTGGTTGAAAGATACTGCTGTTTGTTTAAAACTTATTAGTGTTTGCTCGAGGGAATCTGACTAGAAAGTAATGACATGTTGCTTTGCGCGGAATGTAACGTTTTGGCAGAAATATTACACTGTTGTCGCAAGAATGTTTCAAATGACTACAACGTAGATAGTTTGATGTTTGCGGCATTTTAACCTCTTGTCTTATGAAAACGAAAGATAAATACATATTAATTTATGTCATTCTTACCTACTCGGTTAAAATATTACAAAACTTCGATCGCGCTCTGATTGTTTATAGATATATATGTAATAACTTCCTACCGGAACTTGCGGAAACCCTTTTGGCCGTATTGGAGGCCTAGAATACTCCCCCCAATTATATGCTGCCAGCCAGAACGGGTCTTGGTGGTAAGGCTTCGCGTAAGGATTATATTATCAGGATTATTATTATTAAATCATTAATATTATTACTGGCATAATTGTCTTTCCGTGAAGCTTGCCCGGCTAGCTACCACTCTCCTGCTTGAGTCAGCCGCCAAACGATGTATTCCAGCTGGGGGCTTGAGAATCAGTACATTTCTGTCTTACTTTCTTCCCATTTCCTGGCCGACAACGCAATAGTGATATCTTTGGCCTTGCTGATGTCCATGGTGAATGTGTCTATCTACCATCAGATGGCTCGTCTATTCGTTAGTACGCTATTAACATTTAAAAAAATCAGAGTTGCGAAATAGAAAATGCATTGCTATGCAAAAGTATAAGTAGTTGCTTAATGTTTACAATACCTATTTAAAATAAACCATTTGGCCAGTTATTAAAGTAAAAAAAGGCAGACACTTCGACGTTTCTTCAACAAAAAAAGCAAATAAAAAAAAAACTAAGTGAAAGAAGTGTCATTTTATTTAAATTAAAATTGTAATATGTATATATAAAATATGTATGTATACAGTATATGAAGATAAAAAATAAACAAACAAGGCCGAATGGCGTGCGGATGACGCGTCGATGGTCATCCATAGCCAATCTACTTTGTTATCTTTCTTATATATGGGATGATCTTAGTCATGGAATGACAGACCTTATGCACAAATAATTAAGGACATATGAGAAAAGCTACCATTCGGGACCTTTATTAACGCAATATAACCCAAAGCAATAGTTGTTACAATCACGTTAATCTCAGAAACGGCTTATCCGATTTCGTTACAGTTTTCACTAATTTATTGCCGTAAGCATCACTTAAAATTTAAAGTTCCTATCATTTTAATCCGTCCATAAATAAAAAATATATGAATGATGTATTTCTAATTCACATAAAGAGAAAAATCCAGTCCTAATACAATTCTGATGCAATTTCTATGCGTAAGGTAGTTTTTCTGAAGCGAAGCGAGGGTAGTTTGCTAGTATCAAATATATTTATAAATACCAAAGAAATGAGTCAAACCTGGTACATTATATGACCATACACAGATGTCATACTTACTAAAAGCCCTTTTTTTTTTCGAGAGGGAAACATTCAAAAGGCATTCGGTGCGTGGGAGCGACACCGGGTTATGTGGAATTTTTACCGCACTAAAACCCCTGCCGGTGGCCTTCCTTAGCGCTATGTACTCCGAGATCTCCAACGGAACCCAACCGGTGTCCTGAGTGCGTGTCCCAACGGGCTCTGCACATAATGAGCCTCCGCTCATCTCCCACCTCCTGATGTTTACGGCGGTATGCGGCCATGTATACCGTCGTCCTTCCCGGGGTCGCTGACTGGACGGTTCGAATTCCCACCCTAGCCGCCCACAACCCCGAAAGCCCCCCTTTCGTCGCCTCTTACGACAGGCAGGAGATACTGTAGCCCTACTCTGGTCCCGAGCTACCTACTAAAATAGCCCTAAAGTAAACTTTTCGTTCGTTCCATATTCACTGAGTTGTAGTTTTAACATTGAAGTTCCAACTTTACGACTCAAAGTTACTGGTACGTCTAAAAAATCTGAAATTCTGATCTTATATGCAACGATTTGTGTAGGCAACGAAAACATTTTATTTTCTTCCACATTCTTGTAAAACATAAAAAATACTTTACTGTGATTCTCCGTGCTTTCATCGACGGGATTACGTCCGGAAAGTATATATTTAGGTGCTATCGCACCTTAACATCACCACCCGTAATCTTTAGATTAAGTGTATTGCTGTCAGAGTATACGGAACCAAATAACACTTTATTGACGCAGGAACTTTGAATTTTATTTACGACCCCGTAGCCCAGTTGGTAGTGACCCTGCCTGCCGAGCGTGGGGTCCCGGGTTCGATTCCCGGCCGGGGCAGATATTTATGTGACAGATAAATGTTTCTTCTCGGGTCATGGGTGCTTGTGATGTGATAATTGTGTATGTCTATGCCACCCGCAACACAGGGAATCCTAGTGCGGGGGTGAGAGTGTGTAAACGGTATTTATTTAACGTTATTTATTTATTTATTATTGAATTCTTTACTTTGTTACGTAAGTACTTTGCTTGCGCTTAAAATCATCTGGTATTTAATGTCATTAGATATTTACCACTCTTTTCGTTTGGTTAGGTTAGAATTAGGTTGTAACCTGACAATAGGTTAATAAGCTAGTTTATCGCTGATGAATCTGGTATAGTACGTGATTATAGATAGAGGGCGGTAATTAAATGTTCCATTAAAAAAATATAGAACTAATGTTACATTAATAATTGACGATTATGATAAATTTGGACCAGTTCACAAAAGTTGAACTAGAAAAATGACGTAAAAATATAAAAATAACATGACATAAAATAGAAACAGCTGTAACGGACGAGTAAGTCAATTTAAAAAGATAAGTCAAAGACAAGAATATTTTATTTAAATGTCCCATTTTATTAGTATTGTCTGGATTACCAAGCGACGGAACTTCATAAAATTATATTGCAGTAATTAAATGCATAAACATAAATAACATGTTTATTTTTGATGTTTTGCTATTGTTGGTGCATTCCAACATTTGACTGTGGAGATACAAAGATAACATCAAAATTTCATTTCGGTGATTGCGTTTGTATTGCGTGTATTTGGACTTCAGCCACAAATTGTTGGAGAAAAATGAAAGCATTATAGTTAAGACAGTTTTATATTCTTTATTTGTAACGCTTGTAGTTGGATAGATTGTTTATATTGTAAGAACTCCTGTGGAGAATCGTTAGGTTCTGTATCAATTAATCAAGTCAAGACAACGGCTAATAATATCCTATCTACTAGAATGAACTCATCATCAGCATAGGCCTCACACGTCTGTGACGGACGATTTAATCAGTGTCTGAGGCAAGATTTTTCATGGCTAAATAAGCCGATACAAGAGATATTATGATGTATTTAATTATGTTTGGGTTGTACTCTTGAAGAGCTTTTTAATAAGGGGTGCCCTGCTACCTTCACATCTATGATACCTTTGCTATTGAAAATGTCCATAAGCGGAGGTTCATTTGTCGACTGTTGATCTAAAATAAAATAGGAGATTCAAGAACTGCTTCAGAGTAAAACAGCCAGGGTTTTGTCCTTCAGTCTGATCCACAAAAATTTTGTGAATTGTGGTCTAGACCTGTAAGGAGAATCTACTCACATTGGTCAAATTTACGTTAAGTACGAAAAATCAAAATTGTTATTCACACCGATATTTAGAATACTTATCGAATGATCGATTACATATCCAAATTATCAAGAAAAAATGAATAAATATAATATAATGTTTTCATTTGTCCCCAACGTTACACTCCGGGGACAACAAATGAAACGATAATGTTCGAATAGTTTTATTTCAGAAACAAGCTTGAAATGTCAGATATACCAAGGATTTTAATTTTTCGATTTATATTTCTCTCACTTTGAAATACCACGAAATGCTTAACTGTGTTCGGGTTGCAATGTTAATCCGTGTGTTTCCAAATGTGCGAGAAAATACTAAGGCGCTCCTTTCAACCCCGATTATTTAGCGGAGCGAGCGACTTTTAATTAAGTTATCAAGACCCCGAGTTTCTCAGGGCTTGTATGGGCTTCATCATGTATGGAAATTTTCACTGTCAGTTGATTACTATCAACTTTAGGTGAATTAAGTTTATTACACGAAAACTTTATTAGAAGTTTATTGTTTTAATAGTAGTTAACCAGAAGTAATTTGTATTGTGTCATATCTTTGTTTACATGTGATCTTCTTGGCGTTAAAAATAAGCGAAATTCGCTCTGTTCGGCTTTTACAGTCAGTATATAGTCATAGGAAAAACAATCGCTGGGGAATTCTTTCCGCTTCTTCTTCCGGAACCACTCACGGTAGGAATTTGTTGAAGCGATGGTGTAATTTAAATGTTGAAGGCGTTAGTAAAACCCAATTTAAAATAAACTTTGTGCCAATTCATTTCCATAACACCGTTGATTATCATGTCAGAAGCCATTCACAACATGAATATGTACACAAACATTTTAAAAAAAGTTATTCAACCATACAAATTTACCCCAAGTCATAAAAAATCTGCCTGTAAATCAGGTAATAAAAAATAAAATGACTTTCCATTCGATAAAAAGTAGACAAGTGACATAGAGTGTTTTGTTCGAATATCGAAACATTCGTTTGACACTTTCGGCTGAAAAACCGATTTATTTTGATATATTCTTTAATATCATACATTGAGATTGAACAAAGACTGAATTTAACGGTCTGTGATCTTTTTCATCATTCATCCCTGGGGTCTGGTCGGACAACGAGAATGTATAGTGGTATTAAAATAAAAAAAAACCGCCAGTTCTGCAGATGAAATACAAACAAAAATTATAATTATGCATGCAAAAATAATATACCTTAATGTATTTTTGTAAATAAATGTGAAGTGTACATAACTAATTCCATATACAAGAATAAACATAATTACAATTACATTCGGCTAAATAGAATCAGTGGAGAGAATTTTGAATAGTTTTTCTGAGTAGTAAAGTTTGCTAATCAATCAGCCATCAGCAAAACACTTAACAAAGTTTGCTAAATATAATCCTAATTATTTTTTACATACTTATTTATTAATTATTACTATAGATTAAGAGTATAATATTATCAATATATTTTACTGAATGAAATACATGTTGCTTAATATTTGTATTTTTTTTTTATCTTACTATAATTTAGAGTTTGGCTACAACCCGATTTGATGCTAACTTATCAAGAGCTTATTTACTCGTTCATTGAAGATATTAGCTGTAGTCGAATATTCGTCAAGTATTCGATCTAACCCAAATAATGCCGAATGAGCGAAACCGAAAAATATCCGAACCCCTTTGTACACCCCCTTGTACTGTCCATGGGAAGCTGTAAAAGATATTAGGACCTACAGCATCTGAAAAAAAAGTCATGTATTAATTTTTTTTGTCCCGGTAAGTAGATATGTTTCGCTGATTAAAGACATACAATTAATTCAAGAGTGTTGTCGAAAAGGTTAAATTGTAATGACTTGAGTTTTTGCTAGGTACATAATTACAACCGACCTAAAATAATAAAATTGAGTTGATGTGACATAAATAAAACGCCTTATATAATTGTATAGCAATGATATCAGTGCGAGTGTTATTTGTAAACGTATTTTTTTTCTATGCGACAGGGGCGAATAAATAAGTTCCTAAATTATGTTCATATAATGTTTACTTACTGTCCAAACCATAACATGCGTTATGATAATATTTTTATTTCAAAATAATGTTCATATCTTTATTGACCTTAGGTACGTCACATGTCACCATAAATCAAACGATATGAATTGGAAATCAGAAAAATATTTGTTGTTCCATTATTCAATGTCTAACACATAAACATTTCTTAGCGTACGGCTTTTTCAATGTCGAAGAAAAGGTATTCCGATTTTCGAATGATTTACTCTGTGGGAATTTTCGAATAGTTCGATTCAACCAAAATTATGTGAATAGTGATCAAATTCGGTACGAGAAGGTTTTTATGTTAGTTCACATTTTTGTATACGCTTATTTACATTTTGACCTTTTTATACAAGTTTTTTTATGTATTTTGAACCTTTATACTAATCATTCAACTTTAAAGAAATTCACTTTAAGATCGTTTAACGCTCAAGTTATTTCATATTTCACTCATATTCACTCATAATTCACTATATTTGTAATATTAAATCTGACCTGCGTATTTTAAGCCCAACTCAAACCTATAGAAAGATCGATAAAGCAGAGAAAAGATAGTGAAAATATTGCAACATCACATTAATTATTAAATTATACTTTTGTGACCTTATGTAAGTATGCTAATGCGTGATGTTTTTTATAAGAAACAACCAATATCATTGGCTTAAACTCTTGAACGTCCTATTGCTGGGCTTAGAATCACCTAGTAATTGAGATCTATTGCGTTCTTAAACACGCTGTCCAATGCGGATTGGTATGTGTACGGGTGGAGTTCAAAGTGTTGAAAATTTTTATGATATTCTAACCAATAAACTTATAAAATTTTCTAATTGTTAATTATAAGATTGAAATATTTATTAATATGTATAATTCTTTTAATTAAATTAGTACATAAAATTATTTCATTTTTAATCTTCTAATATTTTCGAATTGTGAACTCCGAAGTATGGATGCGCCAAGAAATTTTCCCACTAACAGTTACCCATCCAATTAAAGAGTGACGACAGAGTTACTTAGTTCAGTCGATTACTTGACATCGGCTATAGTCAACCAAGCCGTCGGTTTATGAACGCTTCTGTGCTTTTTTCAAGAAATAACAAATGTATTTAATGCAGGACAAAATATTTCTTTCATTCGAAGAAAATATGTTGCGAAAACATACTGACGATCCTATAGTTATTCTGGTTTTTAGATGATTCAGAGAACTCTAATAACGGGACGAGAAATAATTGTTTGAGACATATTATAGTACAACATTTGAATGTTGTTAATTATTGCACTAATATTTTGAAGATAATGATTTCAATCAATAAAAAGATGGATTGTGAGATGCATCTATGTTTACGAGGGACTGTTAAGGTTTTGCGTTGGGCTGGCATGTTTCCCGTTGAAGGGTTGAATAAAACGGACATTGGAGAATTAAGGTAAGAGAAATTTAAATATTAGATATAGATAACTTTATAAAGAAACGTAAATAATTCAAATAGATATAATTAAATTATTTTAATGTTAATAGCTGACAAACGGACACACAAGCCACCTGATGGTAAGTGTTCGCCGTCGCCCATGGACACCGCAAGACCAAATGTATCACTGATGCGTTGTCGGCCAGGAAATGAGAAGAAGAAGAAGGAAGCGGTAACGAAGAAAGTACTGGCTCTCGATATATGTAAGGATTGTAATGAGAATGATGATGACAATGATGTGTTGGTTAAAAGCGACTTTACTAGAGGCAAAAAATCGGTATCTGGCACTGTACTGCAACATTACAAGGAAAGCAATAAAAATGTAAAGAATATAGAATCGTAATCTCTCTGTAAAGAGATCCCTTGCTCAGCAATTCAATTTAGATACAATCGTTTTACTAAATAAGCTTTTTAAAGGTAAAGAAGTAAATCGAGATATTCAGCGTTTGTGGATCAATGAATAGAAGATGTAGTACAAATAAAATTCTGTATTGTCTTTGCAATAATAAAATTGTGGCGACCGTATCTGCACTTTTTTAAGTGTATTAATTATCTTGTTAATAATGTAATTGTGTCAGGGCCGAATATTTTTTATTTTATTTAATGTACCGTGTGTCCTTGTCCTTGGGTTATTTAGGAGTTTAAGCATTTTTTTAGTAATATTTGTCTGTCAGCCTCTTACTATATGTGTAAGTGAGTTGCTATATAATTGTATTCCTATATCTATAAAATCTTCTAGAAAAATTCTTTTAAAAATAATTATTGTTAAAATTAAGCAGTGATTGTTTATGGAAATGTTACTCTGCTCAATTACAAATAATTATTCACGTGCTTAAATTTTTGACCGTGACGCTAGTAATGCTCTCCATTCGAGTAAATAAGATTAAATCAATTTAAATTAATTATAAAATTTTACAAATAAAATATTGTAAATTGAAGCTAGCCCGCGTGTTACTGATTCTGAGCTAAATGAGCCTTATATTACACTTTACTAAAAAAGCAGAGCAATCTCTTGTTAATCCAGCGGAATAAGCGACAGATGGATTATCTTCTACATCTATTTAATACTTACATAAATAAGAGAATTATAAGATACTCTTACCCCTGAAATTTCCTTTGGGGATAGAATACACTGACAAATATTTGGTTTTAGGTAGATATTTGCAACTGATATACATGCATACACTATTTTATATTTTTCTTCGTGTCTATTTATTAATAATGTTAGTTTTGTCAAAAGACCCTCCGGACATATATAAACTTATGTTACTTAAAGTTTTGGCCGTATTAGTCCCAATACCTAAAATACTCTCCCCAATCTCATTCTGGCAGAACAAAGTGTCGTAAGAGGCGACAGAAGCCAGCATGCTCGGCGGTAGGATTTCTCGTAAAAAATATTATCAGAATTATTATTAATTCATTAATATTATTACTGGTATCATTATCTTTCCGTGAAGTCTGGTTGGCTAGCTACCATCCTCCAGCTTGAGTCAGCTGTCAAATAACTCGTGTTCCGGTTGAGAGCTTGAGAGCCAGGACTTTCTTTCTTACCTTCTTCTCATTTTCTGGCCGTCAACGCATCCGTGATACGTAGGTCTTGCTGATGTCAATGGGTGATGGTGACCATTTGCCATAGGGTAGCTCGTTTGCTCGCAAAATAAAAAAAATTGTCGTCCAATGGAATCGGCAGAGACTTTTGACCGCCAAACGTTAAGATGTATCTCCGCCTTTTAATTGACTCTATTTTATTTTTATCGTAGGTTCAACATTAAATCATTGTACACACTTTATTATTTATCGTCAATCTTACTGCAGACTATCATGACCGGGGTCATCGTGCATTGGTTTTTAAGAACTCATTTCAGTTTGGGCTCTTTCTGTAAGTATGCTGTGAGTTTCTTGTTGAGAATATCGATTTTTAGGCTCAAATAAAAGAACTGTTTGCTAATCTGCTCTAGGCGAGCGTGGTGGACTACATGTAGTCTTAACATTGTAACGTGAGTGGAAATGATAAAAGAACAACATATAACAATCTTAGTATTACGTTTTGTATACCTGTATAATTTGAGTGAACTGGTCACTCAAACTGTTTAGGTCTATGTATGAAAAATCACTTCCTTATTTGTGAAGATCAAGTTGCCGTACAGATGCTACAAATCTTTGCACTCTTCGTTATGAAATGCTTGCATAAGCACTTACTGTGTTTACTTCTTGATACTTATTTTTGTTTTAAATTTTTATTATATTGAATATAACATTTTGTCCGTCATTTTATTTTTCAAGTTTTTTAATGTTTATTGTCCATGAAACTTTATGACAGTGTTATTTTGATTCATAGGCTGTAACCTTTGTTTGTTATAAATATATAAAAAGAAATAAACCATAACATGTGATATTATACCCACTTGCTAATAGCCCTGCCTGCTGATTTAGAGTTTTGGGTATTCAATTAACGACTGAAGTTGACATCAATGTGACAGATATATGTTTGTCCTCATGTCTTTGATATTTGTGATATCTTGTTTGTTTATGTTATTGCGCACCCACCGTGACGATTGCGTTATTTAAGATAGAAAATAATGCCAAATGTAGTCAAGTGTGATGTAGTCAAGTGTGACAAATGCAGCAATATCATCGATGAAATGTAAGCATGTATGTAAAAAATGTGTCGATTACTGATGATGTCGTGAATCTGCACATCATCGTTTATAAGTGAAAAAATTAAGAAATCTTAATAAATCGTCTTTGAATCCGTACGGACGGATTTATGAAAAATAATAGGAAAAAATAAGGATAAAGGAGAAAGGAATTTGGGTTATATTATTAACCTACTATTATTACTACTACTTATTACTACTAATCCTTATTAGTATCGTTATCCTTATTTCTTACTTTTTATTATTAAGTGTGACGATCCGGATGAGACGGAAGTATTCGTGGCGTGACAGTTTGAAAAGCTGCCACCTATCTTTACCTTTGATTACCTGGATTGTACGAATCTTTTAAAGGACTTGCTATGATTGTAAATTGATCTCGAGGAAGTAAAAGCGGGGTATGTTAAACATGAACAACTTAAAGATCTAAAAAAGGGACTCGTAAACAGTGCTGACGATAAAAAGGCAAAGGCCCAACAAGAAATAGTAAGGGTAGACCAAAAAGAAACTGACGGTGTGACGCAGTACTTAGTAGCGAGCACCACGTTAGTGAAGGTAATGGTGATGTCACGCGGTGAAATTCGGTGGTGCTGGCAGTACGGATAACGGATCAGCTGTTTTCCGCGTATAGTGCCTGCATTAATAATAAGCATGTTGTTGAGCGTCGTGAACTGATGTGCGAAAATGAGACGCCATCAAAAGTTATGGAAAATACTGAATACTGGCAAACTGTGTCGTTTCGAAACTAGCATCCGAAATATTGTTTCTTAGACAAGTCGGGTATAGCGAAGACATGGAAGGCAATTTTAAAGCGGCTGATAAGCAAGTCGCCATTCTATTAACGTAAGTTCACAGTGATACGACAGAACAAGGTATAATTAAATATATTCATAGTAAGATCCAAGAAACTGTTTCCTTGGAAATAATTATTATGAAATCGGATAGGGGCGACAAGGCCTACAAATTTTTCGTTATTGAATTTAAGCTATCCATATACTTGGACCAGAACATATAGCCAAGTGGGGTCATATTGAGACTCATGATGTTTAGACTCATAATTAGATTCATAAATTTTAAGCACCGAAATGCAAACAGATTCCAATCTGTTGACAGCCAATATAAACAGAATAATGGATAAACTCTCTTCTTGTTTTACAAGTTTTAATTGTAAAAATGTGAAGCGGTCGATGGACAGTGTTAAAGATTCATACAACACTTGTGATTTCATAGTACTGCAAATAACGTGGTTACTTCCAAAAGAAGTTGATTATCTTAGCATAATCGACAATGGATACGGTTATACAGATATGTCGGCGCTAGGCACCTCCTCAGGCGTGTTGCGTGGGAGACTGTATGGTGGTGTCACCTTGCTGTGGAGATACAGTGTATTCCAACAGTTGTCAATACTTGAGTCTGTGAGATTAAAATAACAGCAAGTAAACGGCCGGTGATTGTAATGAGCGTCTACATGCCTACTAATGCGCTGGAGAACCTACTACTAGTTTACGGACTGTTTCAGTACGGTGAGCACTATTGTTGATGAATATGGCATATAATCTGTTTATATTATAAGGGATTTTAACGCTAATTTATATGAATTATTTTATTACGAGCTTCTAAATTTTTATACGGAACAAACTTGGTCATGTATTGATGTTGATTTCTGGAATAATTAAAGGTAAATTTATCCCTGCAAAGTTAGATCACGGTAATCAAGTGGATTTATTATACTTCGGCTTCAGGATAGCATTCGACACAGTTTCATTAGATTTATACCAGGCTTGCTAGAACTTCTGACAGATGCTTGCGTGATGGACAGCAATTCATTAGATTAGGCATTTGTGAATCTCCCCTTACACACACGTTCTGGTGTTAATCAAGGTTCAATATTAAGTCCCTAGCTTTTGTTGCTCATGATTAACGACCACCCGATGGTTCTTAGGCATGTGGAGTGTTTGCTTTACGAGGACGACTTTAGATTGTCTTAATTTTATGTATTAATATTAACTCCCTTAAGTCCAGGAGAGCGTGTAATCAGATTGTTATTGTTTGCAAAATATTGAGAGGCATGATCGATGCACCGGACTTACACAATCATTTGGCTCGCTTTTACACCCAAAATAACTATCGCCAATGTCGCATGCGTGCGCTGTTTGCCGTGGCTGGTAGCTGCACTGTTACTCGTACTAAATCTGCCATTCCTCGGGCACTCTCGGTTTTGAATAAGCTTATTGAAACCCTGCTAAAAGTCGATATATACTTTCGTCTATTTGCCGATCAGTGGATGAAAATTTTACACACTCATGTTTAAAATTCTTTGAAGATCTTTAATAGTCTAATGTAATTTATTATAATTTCATTGTAATTATGGCTAGATTTTTTTCCTTTCATTTTATTATTTTTTTTTCTTTTAAAAAGTATTCTATGTCATTTATCATATTTATTGCAATTACCATTATTTTCGATTGACATATTTATTAATATGAGTGGTTTCGATGTAATCGTTATAAAAATAAAAAATAAATAAATAAACATAAATAAAAATATGTTAGATATTTTATTTTTATTCCAATTTGAATATTTGTCTTTTTTATTTTAATTTTTTGTAGAATTTTAAAGCGAGTCATTAATACCTTAAATAAATAAATTATTATTATTGTGCTACGTCCAACACGGAAGCTTTGTCGGAGTGCGAGTTTTTGCTTATTTAAACAAAAATACAACGTAATAGTAACACGTTCAACAAACTGGCTCTAACTAGTTCCAGGTTGATATTTTACTAGTATCATCCCATCAGCATCTGGAACTCATCAGTTGTTTGGGTAATAAAAACTGGTCAAGTTCCTAAATTTAATAATTATATTTTTTGAGACAAAGTCGGATAGAACTCATCTCATCCATATAATCGGATAGAACTCATCCATGATAATAAAAATAATTAAAAACAAACTTTTCCAGCGATCTTGGTGTTCTACGTAACAGGGTTTATATCAGCATTATTACTGTTGAAATTGGCGTGGGAATGGCCGAGGTTGATCCGCAGAGTTGCCAATATCGAACGACGTGTAGCTGCACTTCGCGTAATTAAAGCCCGGGCTGTGAAATTTAACACAGTGACATACGTTGTGCTAATTTTGGCATCAAGTAAGTATTCATATAATACTAACTTAGGCATAATACAGGATAATATAAATATCTGGGTGTTAGCATAAACCACTCCTATTTGTGGTGCACTTCTTTGAAGAATGGATGTCGCAGTTCATCAATTATCAGCTTATTGAGTAATTCAACAGAAAAAGGATTTGAATAAAACTTGAACTAATAAAAAATATTTGCTAAGCGTAATATATAGTTAGCGTCTACTTGCTAAAATAAAACTATTCCTTCCGTAATTTATCTAGGTTCTCTAGATGACATTGGCATAAAATTAAAACTCTTGCCAAACGTTATGTCCATATAATCGCACCTTTAGAATGAAAGTGACTTAATTCAAAATTCCTGAAATTCCAGATTTTACTATAAATTTACTTTAAAAAGTCTACTCTAAAACCCCATGGTGAAAAAGAGCCCGAATTATGAGTGAGAAAGGGAAAAAGGAAAAACCTCATATATCAGTCTCTTTAAATCTACTCAAGACCATACATTTTTGAAAACTTTCTTCGTCATTTCCCATAAATTGCAATTTTTGAGTTAAGTCCCTTTCATTCTAAGGGTGCGATATCATCAACGGGAAATATTATCTAACGTCATAGAAAGTTTAGAAAAGATTACCAAAAAGAAAGTCAACGTTCAACTCCGTATATTATTTTTATTACATATCATTGTACATTTCGGTTACGCAAACAGTGACAATGTTCCAATTAAAGGTATTTTAAATTCGACGCAGACGTAAGATATATATGTATAGACGTAGGGATATTAGCGAAGACGATAAAAATGTGTTCGTTTAAATGACGTGGTGGCACATGCAGCGAGCTTTCCCAATTAGAAGTATAAAAAACTGTGCTTTGCTCTGGGCTGGAAATAGGTAAAATTCCTAATTCCAGTTTTAATTTTAAGACACACATTTTATGCAGTTTTTGTAACATTGTTGGACGCTCGGCTGCCGGAGAGATAATTCGAATAGACCGTTTCCCAGACCATTTAATTCGTCTTTTACCGTCCATTAGGGACGCCTTATACTGCTGTCTTCGACAAACATGTGCAGCTCTGCTCTGCCATGCTATGTTAGCGTGTTGTATACACGGTATAAATAAACACCGGTGCTGCCTCTCCCTTTCTCACTTACATATGTGCAATATGTGCCTACAAACATGGTCTTCGTATTAAAAAAACCGTTACGGCTCCAGCGTGAATAATTTTCGTAAAATATATCAGCACCATCAAAATATAGTTTTACTTCTAATCTCTCTACGGAGTCTTTACCACGTCTTATAACATGTGAAATACATGTTAAAATTCAGCTAGCTTTCGAAATTCAGTTTTCGAGAACCAAATATGGGGTCACATCTACTAATAAACCTTTTCGGATGGATGAATAAATTATAATTACTGTTTTCTTCATTTCAGTTGAACATTTTTTATCTTTGGTTTACAAAATTAAAAATGTTCTAATATGCGAAGGTACAGAGTACAAATCCAGGAATCACTTTTTGGAAATATACTTTAGTCATATGTTTCCATTTGTTTTTAAATACGTACCTATTAACTTCGCTACAATATGTATTTGTTGTGTAAGTTCAATAACCTTCCATTAAACTTTTATAATTTTCATATTTATTGCCAATGCTTATATAATTTTGGGTCTTTACCTATAAAATTGCTAAAATGAGAATAAGAAAAACGAATTTTTGTTTGGAAATAATATTATTTATCCAATATACATCAACGAATTCCTGTCATTTTATACAAAGTTTGCCTGAAGAAATCTGAGACCAAGAATCAATTAATTCTTTAAAGGCCGTTTGACTGCCTTATCGGAATTTAGTTTTTTTTTCTTAAAAAGTAGTCGTGTCAGTTCTTAAAACAGTGAAATACTGTTGAAGCAATTTCTGGAAAATTCAATGGGTCACGTAGAATTCAGTTTAATTTGGTGACCTTCTATTATACACTGTGTAATAGTGTTTACCTAAAGGAGCAGTAGGTAACTGATTTTTATTATGGATAACAATAAACAATTATTTGGTCTGATCACAAGAATGTACATCAAACCAGAACAAGTCCACTTATACAATATTCCTTTGCCTCCAGTTTTGCTTGAAGTAAATTTTGATTCATTCTTCAGGGTATAAGCATTGTGATGGACACTTATTATTATTGCATTTAATCAACTTTTTATCACAAGTCAGGAACCCTTCATTGTATGTAGGTTTTATAGATAAGGACCTAATATTAATCGTGATCATAAAAAGGGACATACATGATTATTTTAATTTGAATGGTAGCACTATATGTTTTAAAATAATCTATGCTGTAATTATAAATATGTTGAGATTTTCGTGTACGTCTCGAGATATTTCAAAAACGACTTGACCGATCTTAATAAAAACTGGTATATAGTGAAAACACGTGATTGCGCAGATGTCAGTTAATCTAATGATGGCAAAAAATAATAAATTTTTAATAATCATATGTGTATAGTTAATAATCCAACCCGAACGATGTCGGCCGGAGCCACTAGTTATATATAAAAGCTTCTTATTATTCACATCCAGTTTTAACGCAAATAGTATAAAGTAAAAGTACATTTTGATTATTTTTTCATCTTCTTATGTTTAATTAAAATCAATTTTTCTTGTAGCTTGCAAACCTCCAAGCAACGTTCCTGTGGAACTTTACTGATGTGATGACTATGTGTTTCAGTATGTATCTGATGTCATATTTTCAAGATTTAAATAAACTTGTAAATTTTCAAAGAAATCAGGTATGTAAACATGTTCATGTACAAAAGATAAATAGTGATTAAGAAATTGATTTGTGTGACTCTTATCTATGAGTATAAGGTGCAGGCAAACATTGTATAGATTACCAAAAATTTCATAAACATTTGGAAATTGTCAAGTCAACTGTCAAAGTTACTTTTAGTCACTTTACTGTTACGTCTGTGCATCATCATCATAATAAGGAACTTAGCACACATCTGAACTTTTTATGATCGATACATTTAAAAGTAGAGGAGAGAAGATTCAAGATAGTCTCCGTGTCTTGGTAAACGTATATTAATTTTCATGACTGTAGGATATCATTGAAATATAATTATCGTTTTACATAATTATGTCTTTTGAGATCCAAAAAAAAAAAAAACTCAAAATGTGTGTATATAAAAATATTTAAAATTTTGCAACTTCCAATTAAATATTTATTCACAAACGCAATGACACAGTGACTTCATCATATGCTTAGGTTAGAATCGAACATAATGTTCTTATTAAAACAACAGGTGGTTTTTTATAGTGTCTTTTGTTTTCTGTTTTATTTTTTATTTCAATGCAGACTGACTACAACTCTAGGCCGATAACAAACAGTGTAAGTAAAATAATAACGGGTCATAATGGACTTTCCTAAAACATTATCCGAGCACCAAGGATCGTTACAGTACTATAAATCATTTTAATTTTTCCGGCGCTACAAAGAGTTCGGCTGTAAAATTAAGCTGAGGTATACCGAAAAAAAGACTCTTATATAACTGAATATTTGCACGTACAATTGTCTGATCAGGTTATAATTTATGTTTTTTTTTTTTGTTATTTACGACGTCACATTGTTAACGTCAACAAGAATTTTAACAGTTGAGAATCTTTAGTATTTTAGAGTTTAAATTTTCGATGAAATGAAAAAACTACCTTGAAGCTTGATATTACTGGACACTAAATTAAATTGATGTTAACAAACAATGGAAAACCTAAACAAAACAAATCGTCAAATAGTTTGTCTTTAAAATGTAGTTCGTGCATTTACCCTATTACTTAATAAATGGCACATCCATATGTTATAATCTCTTGTTTATTTATAAAGAACACAGATAATACTAATCAAACGAACTAACGAACATGTTTGACTTGAATTTTTATTTTACAGAAAACTCAAGATTGGGAACAATTGAGAATCTATTATTCCCAACTTGTGGCTCTGGTGCAATCAGTGGATTCGAAGATGTGCTATTTGATATTGTTATCAATTTTAACTGATTTATTTTTTATTTGCCTGCAGTTCTGTTACACTCTGAAGTAAATATTAACCTTTATTTTATTATAATAATAAAATAATATCTAACATAAACAAGGCTTGAACTATTTGTGCGAAAATGCAGCTAGGCTACTTTGCTGTAGAGTCATAATGAAATTTTTGTTATTAATTGCATGAAATCCGTTTATATAATTTTGTGGCGGAACGACCCAGTTGATTGGTCGTGCAGACATGTAATTCGAGGGCTATAAGCCTGGCGGGAAGATAGCTGGTTGGTCCGTACGTTGGTATACCGTCCGGGAAGCCTGGGTTCGTAATTTACATGCACCAACATTTTTTTTAAGTTTTCTGCCTATTATAATACATATATTAATTAATTCTCTTGCTTGGCTGTAGGAAAACATCCTGCGGAAACTTGTATTCCAGAGAGTTTTCTAGTATAAAGTATATATTCTAGGGCTCCTCAATATCGATGACAAATCCATACTCAGCAATATCCTCATTCAGTCGGAAATAGAACTTGAGACCCATCACTCGCTCGTAGTTACAAGATCATCTTTCAGCTTGGTCACAACACGCCATGCAGGACCTCTGTAATTGTAATGACAGAGAAGTAATCGTCTAGAATGCTTCATATTTAAGCAGCGTTAATTTCAAAACCCTCCCGAAACTTACTTGCAGTACCTCAGATCAGTATTAGTAATTGAACTTGCAACCGAGTTGACGATGACTGCTTTTATTAGTATTAGTAGATGAACTTGACACCGAGTTGATGATGACTGCTTTTATTAGTATCAGTATTAGTAGATGATTTATTAGTATCAGTATTAGTAGATGAACTTGCAACCGAGGTGATGATGACTGCTTTTATTAGTATCAGTATTAGTAGATGAACTTGCAACCGAGTTGATGATGACTGCTTTTATTAGTATCAGTATTAGTAGATGAACTTGCAACCGAGTTGATGATGACTGCTTTTATTAGTATCAGTATTAGTAGATGAACTTGCAACCGAGGTGATGATGACTGCTTTTATTAGTATCACTATTAGTAGATGAACTTGCAACCGAGGTGATGGTGACTGCTTTTCGAGCATTTAAATATGTCACAAAAGAATATTCTTTATCGGCCCTTATTTTTGATGTTTTATTCCTGTTAGTCCATACCACCTGCAATATATAACACGGCACCAATCAATCAAAGAGCAAAAAAATAATTTTAATGCTTTAACGACAGTATACCAGAGTATACGAATAATGACCCTGTGATTGTGAGCAAATCTCTCGAATTTGATCTCGGCGGAACAGAAATTTATGTAACATATAATTCTCGTTCAATACCTTCTCTAAGGTTGATTGGTTATGATGTATTTACGTGTGTGCATCTAACCATTCACACAGTGGAAACTAGTCCGGGGTGGAACTGTGCAAACGCATTATATTTAACTTTTAAATTCCATTATCTTTAACATTTCCAGTTATGGTATATTTCTAATGATTAACTGCCCACAACTGTCGCAACAAGACAAAAGGTACGTATGTCATGTAATTACAATAATACACATCCCTTAGTACGTCAGGACCCTTTGAATTTCGGACCCCATTCCATTACCTAACATCCATTTACAACAATTAGTATTATAGAATTTACCTTTCACCGTTTCTGCTTTGAACAAATCTTTGAAGTGCTATGAAAGGACCTATTTACCCTATTTTACAATTTAGCTTACTCACTCAAGAGAAAAAAATAATACTATTATGTAAGCTTGCCCTTGTGATGTAATATTTTTTGTCCGTTCATAGCCAACAAACGAACGTAAGGACTACTTGATGATAAGTGGTTATCGTTGCCCATAGACATTCGTTAATGTAAATGTAACCAAAGGAATCACTGACTAGTGATTGTGATTGTACTAACACAGGAAGCGAGGAACCCATTTTGTACTGGACCACGTACAGTACAATGGAATCATATTAAAATATTTCACGATATATGGAGGTTGGGAGTTAAGTAGGCATGTAAAGAATCCTACTGCTATCCACCACTACTATTGGGATTAAGGTAGGCAGTGCAGAGAACAGTCCCAAAATATATTTGCTATTCAAGACCTTTAAAAACATCGCGAACGAAAAGTTTTGGGTAACATTTTTTTTAAATCTAATATTATCAGCATTATCATTATTTTGGAGCTTCGAAGTCAAAAACACATTTCTCACAGCTGGGTCGTTTGACAATTCGACTTTGTTTGTGTGTTGGAGTAATTACTTTACTCCAACAGTTATATAGGTACGTATAATTAAACGATTGGCGTTTTCGAAACAATTCACTAATTTCTTTGTACTCAAATTTACTGAATTTTACAATTGATTGATTAAAAAACAGTAAGAAATATTAAAGCAATATCTCAACTTTCAGGAACATTGATAGAGATGTAAACCTCGTCTATTACGCCTATTCTTCAGCGTTCTTAGTGACTCGGGCGATCACTATGTTATTTTTAGCAGCTAACGTGAATACTGCTGCTATGGAGCCAAAATACGCATTGACATGTGTACCCCATACAGAATACAATATATATGTAAGGAGTTCATCATAACATTCAATATCCAAAAGTCCCTGAGTGGGGATTAGGGATTCCCTATGTCTAGGGAGATAAGAACACGATTGGTGTTCTTACCAAGATGGTATACCATACCAACATGGTGTTTTAACGTAAGCAACTGTACTGGAATCAAAATTGCAGTAATTTTTATTATTTTAGCCTCCAACCGTAAAATCTTCATGATATTTAGGGTTGACTCTAGAAAGAGTTTGGTAGTATATCAAACAGATAAATAACCCTACCACTATGCAAACGTACTGTCGGGCTTAAAGCGTGTGGTACAGAAACCAACTAGCAGGAAGGACCGGACACTAATATCTTATTCGTTGTTTAGTACGGATTGAAGTTAAGAATTATCCTTTTTCTTTCCATCTTATCCAGCTCTTTGTCTGTACGTTGTTAGCCTTCAAGGCAATTTATATATAAAAAAAATCTATTTAGTGTAAACGCGTTGCTGCCTCTCAAGTCTTAGTGCACGTGCAAATTGAATTCATTTCAGGTGCAAAGGTTCAATCGACAATTACGTTACACGACAACTGCATTAAGTGGCGTATTCTTTTACGTAACTCGACAAATGATTTTGAAGGTAGTTACAATTTTACCTATTAATGTGTACCTAGAAACTTGCATGAATTTTTTTTAAGTTATTTTAAGGCGCTGCCTTTATAGTATTGATTCCATTTTTATTTTTAAACGCTTTTATGTATGTAGCTTGTTTTGTTTGGGTCAAATTTAGTAATTGAAATTTTACTTTCTTGTCGAGAGATTGATGGTGTGTACCAAATATCAATATTTGGTATACACCTTTTGTTCTGATGACAATACAATTTAATACATTCTGTATCATTGTAAATTCAAGATGGCTGCCGCTATAAAATAGCGGATTACATATTATTCTACTGCTACCTCAAAATGAGTATCAAATGAACGTTCAAAGGAACGCTAGGCGTAACATATTTAATGTAAATAGCATTTATAATGATATAGCAGTTGACTTGATAGAAATTTCAGGCGCCCAATTATTTTATTACTGAATATTTTCTTAGCTTCTACTATATTATCCACATCATTATTATCTTTATTTTCAATAAAACTGTTTAACTTAAAAAAAAATTACATAATTTATTATTCACGTACCGTAGATGTTCAATCTTAAGAATATGAAACAAGTTTTTGAATTATTAAAGAGCGTATTGCATATAATACGTATCTAATATGTATGTTATGGTGTAATCCCCATGTATTAGTACCCCACGATACTAAGAACCGTTAATGGTACTTCGTTCCACAGTTTCGAGTAAATTGTGAAACTCGTCCGAGGACGGTAATGTTGCGTAAGCCATATAATAATAGACCGTCAAGTGCTTAGATTTCCACTGAACTTGGTTTCGTACTGTAATAATAATCATGTAGGATTAACCTCAGGTATCACATTGAGCAATTTTCGAACATTTCTGCAGTATTTTAGGTCCACGAAC
>PDGT01000047.1:943236-980593 GCA_003671415.1 Megathymus violae | reverse complement strand
CAGTATTAAGTAGATTACCTAAAGTCTCAGGATCACTAAAAGAATCTTCGCTAGAACTAAGAAGAGATTCAAAATCTAGAGCGGAATGAAAAGAGTCATCATCAGACATTCCTAAACATATAATATGATAAAAAATATGATATAAATATATTTATAAATAAAAATATGCACAGTACTACACTAATTTGATAATAAACCAACTGTCCCACCGGTTTTATGGCAGAATATACTACAAAAATTGTTGTGGAATAGTTTCTAAGTAGCTACATAAAATGTAATATCAAATTATTATTTACAAAAATAAATTACAAAGAAAGAAAAAAAAATAAAATAATACAAAAAAAAAGAAAAAAAAAATTATACACATTGTAGAATTATTATACAGAGAACATCAAGAGTTGACTACCAAGTAAATAGACTATTAAGTCTACAGATAAGAAAAATATAAAATTACTAATAATATCAACACCTTATGGACATTACAAAAAAAAGTTGTGTATGAGCCGAAAACTTATCTTAATAACAATCAAACATATAGAGCAAACAATGATGTCTTAGATGGCATATTGTTACCCAAAGCTGGGGAGCAGCAGTGTTACAATTTTTTGAAATTTAGGAGATAAATGCAAGCGATTTACACAATTTTGACAACCAGATTAAGCGTTTCAAACAATTGACGTGATATCAACATGGCAGCGTATGTTGGTATATAATCTCACTACTACTTCACACTAACAAGGTGTTTTTTGATTTTATATCAATTTCAAGTTAATATTGTGAAAACATACAAGTGAAATCTTACTTTAAAACATCAAATAACTGATTGCAGATTAACAGAAGATGCGACAAAAAGCTAGTAAAGATGAAAGGACTGATCAAATCATCCACAGTAGACACCAGTGTGGTGAGGCATGTGAATTGAGCCCGCAACTCGAACCAGGGTACTTCTCTTCCAGTTTTTCTCTGTGGAAATTAATCAACTTTGTCACCGACCAATTATTACTATACTTACACCTACCTACCTCATTATACTATGGGTGTGTTTGATATCAATATCTAAAATTATTTCGAAGTTATCAATCGGTTTCCACAAACAGTACGGTCAGCAATTGTTTTCTGGATCACTCATGAAAAATGAACCAGACATTATTTTTTCAATTTTGTCTTTAAAAATATTTTTTTCTTACGAAAATTACTTCTAGAACGAGAACAATGTCTCGTTCTCATTACTTTTAAAATTATAAGATCGACCTAGTTAAGCAACTGCGGGCGCGTTCGGCTTGCGGATGGGGTACAGCTAAAACTTCTTGAGGTTTTCGTGCTAAGAAGGTCACGTTAAGTTATTGATCGCGGTTGTTATTGTTAAATATCAATCGTCATGTTGGAAGGCTGCGGGCAGCAAAAGAACTTTCAAAACTTAGGTTGACTTGCAGTCAGACCCTGATGGGCTACGGCCAATGGCACGCCGAAGGAACGGTGTAGTATTCCTCCGTGATACCGAGAGTATGATGGCTTACATCTAAGCAAACGAAGTTACTTAACCAATAAGCTACTACATCCAATTATAGCCGTATTGGGGCGGCTTAGAATACTCCCACAAATCCCATGCTGGCAGAACAGGGTGTCGTAAGAGGCGACATAAGCCAGCCTGCTTGGTGGTAGGGCTTCGCGTAAGGATTATATTATGAGTATTATTATTAAGTCATTAATATTATTGCTGGTATTATTATCTTTCCGTGAAGCCTGCCTGGCTAGCTACCACCTAGCTGCTTGAGTCAGCCACCAAACAACTCGTGGTGTTCCGGCTGGGAGATTGAGAGCCAGTACCTTCGTTCTAATTTTCTTCTCATTTCCTGGCCGACAACGTATCAGCGATACCTTTGGTCTTGCAGGTGTCCATGAGCGACGGTGACCACTTATCATCGGATAGCTCCAGTGTTCGTTTGTCGGCTATTAACACAAAAAAAAATTAAACCAAAGGGAGAAATTGCAGGTAGCGGCTTCTCTTGCGGTCAGGTCTTCTTTGACATATTAGATGAACGTTGGCTTCGATCTCCCTGTTCCCTCCCAAAGACCATGAGCTTCCTCCCACTATGAGTTTATAGCTTCTTAAAAGAAAATATTGAGAGCTGATATTTAGCCAATGATACCAGGCACGGCGTGGAGCTGTATTATTGAATCAGTGAGACGCACCGTGCTCAGAAGTCATCAACTTGTGGTAGGCCGAAATACTTCTAGAGAAGGACGATCCCGCTCCGCGTCTCCATACAGTAAGGTGGTGGAAATGAATGTGCCAGGTTGTTTCATTGTTACTTCCGAGGTCGATACTAATGAAGCGTGAAGCAACTAGTCGTAAATGGTCCCATAAAGATGTGCCACGTAGAGCTGGTACAGTTAGTGTCTTTTAGAGCTCCGGTGTTGAGGCTATTGGGCATTGCGTAGGAGTTACTCTAGTGGGTTCACATGTCATCCTGAAACTATCATATATGCCCCAAATTACTGCTGAACGGGTTGAAGTCGGTAACAATCCTACAAAACCTACATAACAGGTCCAGAGGAAAGTTTGGTATTTTAAAACAATTAAAAATAGCTGAAGTCAAATCCCGTCTTGCTATCTTCCCTCTATTTTATGATTATGCAATGCAGGAAAAATTATTCCTACGCCCGGTCAGGATGTTCACCATCCAAAATGTAAGTATCTTGTACCGCTGAGCTCCTCACACATTGTGGAATTGCATATTCTTCACCACCGTTGACCGTGGTGCAAGAGACTTGAAGTTTTCAGTCGTTCGGTACATCAGTGCTTCCAGGGTATCTTTTGATGCTTGTCATCTTCTCAGGTACGATTCACCCCCGGCTCTACACTTATTCTTCGGCTGACATATTTAGAAGTTTACTACACGTTCACTACATTCGGTCCGATCCGGCGAAAAGTTTGTCAATTTCAAACAACTGATTGATGGGAGCAATGACCATATTATATTAGAGCAATATAGCATTTAGGTATAAAATGAGTTATCCTCAATAATAATGAAAATATAAGTACATAGAACGTGACAAAGAAACATCAGAATTATATCAAATATTGTATTTTATTCTAACAGGAGGCAACGCTAACCACAAGAGGCAGGATGGGTCATCTAGATTAAATAGAGTTGATCGGACCTGTGATAACTTGCTTACACCGTGTCTGTCGTAAATCATCTTTTGTGTTTGAGTTTGTATGAGAGCCTACTAACCCTCGCAATATCAACATACAAGTAACCCTATCTAGAGTAATATTATATAGAACGCGCTATTTAATATTGATTATTACTTATAAATTTGTGCTTACGTACTTATAAGTGGGAAGCTCTGATTATAATAATATTGACTTAACTTATCACTTTTTGTTCGTTTTAATAATTGTGTTCTCAGTGATATGATTAATCGATATGTAGGATAAATACCTATTTAGTTATCACGAAAATCATAGGCGTTAGTTACAGAATTAGTTACATTATAAAATTTAATAATGTTAATACAATACGTACACGTAATTAATGAAACTTAGCAATCTTCATGTTTTCGCGATTGTCATGCTGGTGAATAAGGAACTCCCAATGACATATTTACGATAATTGTTTAATGTTAATGACATATCCAAAAGTATATAACGGCTTACTCACGCCGTTATTTAGCGATTCAAGATAACAAATTGTAGTTTTAAAGTTTTAGTTATGAAAATAAATAATTGAAACCATCACGAAACTGTTTCGGACATACGAAAAAAAAAACTGAATAAAGGTGACATACATCAAAAACATTTTAAAACTGAACATGGACGGAAAATACTAAAGACAAAATAAATGTTATATTCTCTTTCACTCGTAGATCGAATTACGCAATTTGTGCGTTAACTTGCTTAGAACTGATACAATACTTCTAAGTGTGCTTAGAAATATTTTTAAGTAACTTCCATCAATTACTTTAATTACTTACGGTTTCATGTTTAAGCCTCAAATAAAGCTTATACGAATAGTTTAAAATAATATTTTTCTCGTAAAAATAATACATGTTCGGTCACGTGTGTCCACATTAAACAGTCTGGCGGTTATAGTTTTCTAAGCCAACGCAACTGAAGTATTTTTTCAGCTCATGTATTGACTTCGGATTACAATTGAATCTTATCGAACACCAATCAATGTGGGAGCATAATCAATCAATCCACTGTTATCCATAATCCAATTGAAATTGAATCGATTTTCCGCCTAAACCGTTCCAAAAGCCGGAGACCTGCTTATTCTGTACTTAATTCAATATAATCGTATATTGAACCTCAAATAGTTAATCTGGTGTGGAATTACGATATAAGATCCATAATAAAAGTTATTTTGATATAAAAAGTATGAAATAGATTTATTAGTATGTATATCTTATATGTAATATACAATATTTATTATATTGCAAATAATAAAGAGTTTAAAATGTTTTAAAATTTCATTGGAATTACGGTAGTCATATAATTGTATAGAAATATATATAATTTTTTGTTCAATACGAGTATTACTTGGTAAGCTTTTGCCTTTCAGACGTCGATGTATACTCTCAATTGTGTTATATTTAGATTTTTTTTTTTTAATAAAATGAGTTAATGCTTGTCCACAATTCCATTTGATGATAATTGGTGAAGATATTGAATCCATTAACTTATACAAGTCTATTCACTCTCCTTTTGAACACTCCCACATCATACGTAGTAGGGAAATAAAAAAAGAACCAAATTACCTTTTCAAAGATTCAAGTTTACTTCCAAACAGGTCATTGAAGGTTAATGTTTCTAACATTTCCATTAGCTTTCACGAACACCGTTTTGTGGATGTAGCCGACTGAGTTATTATTGTATAAAGCTATTTTTGACATATATTATTCGGGACAAAATAATATATTCGTAAATGTAACTCTATAATTAACGTACATAACATTAATTAAACACACATAACACTCGAATGCCTGCTCGAGTCGAGAGTGGAATACAAGACCCATCGGTCGGTAGCAAAAGCAACTATCGGTTGATCTACGGGGTCGTCAATTATAGCCTACCAGGATATTACATATAATATTATTTCTTTATTTCTCATGATCAAAAGTTAACAATGAAACAAAGGCGGACTTATTGCTACAAGCATTCTCTGCCAGTCAACCTTCAAGCAATATTGAGAATCGACGAAGGCGGTGCATAAGATTAAATTTAAAAATAGGTACAATATTATGTTACTATTGCAATTTAAAGGAATAAATAAATAGTTCTTATCTGTTGTAGCTTTAGATACGTATTATCAACTTATAGACTTATCAATTATTAATTCAACAATTCTCTCGTGTAGCATCAAAAGCTTAGTTCCATTTATCTCCGAACCTTTTGTAACAAGTGAAAGCTTTTCCAATCGGAATGCATTATTTCGCTTGAAAAAGCTTGGTAGAGACCTAAATGTATATATGTACTGTAATTGATCTGGGCACCTATACAAAACACGTTTTGTTATTGTAATTATGACAACAGAAAACCATTAAATGTATGGGGTCACTATTTCACTGAACGACCATTTGGGGTTTGACTATTTTTGCTATTCGCTGCGTCGCTTTTTCACACCTTTTCAATGCGTTCGGCGTAAACAGACAATAGTTCTACAAAATGACTTATGAGTTGTGTTATTTGGTGTGTAATTTTAGAAATAAAAATATGTTAGCTTTAGAATCTAATATAATAAACGATATTTATATAGACCAATACAACTAGGAGAAAAACATAATGCCAAAAACACAACCTCGGTTTGTGTATGTCTTTGGGTGATCGCCGATCGTAAAAAAAGTAAATACACTAAGCACCGAATGGATATTAACAGGTCAAAAAATTAGTGGATGTTAATATCTTACATATCTGAAGCTGTAAAATCTCATCTTCTGTAACAAAATATTCCATTACCTTTAGAGTTAGATCTATTAAGGCTTAATATTCATCATTGTTATCAATAAAAAAGTTATTTCATCATTGATGTAATTTTGGAAAGTAATTATAATTTCATAAAAGTTACGGTTTTTAGTTTTGCACTCTTTATAATTTAGTACTGAGTACACTTTTATAAGTAACCGCGTTGACCATTTTACACTTCATCACCGCTTACCATCAAGTGAGATTATTGTTAAGCATTAATTTATTTTTTAAAAAAGAAAAGCAGCAATGTGTATACATTTTGAGTCCTGCTCCACATCAAATGTGCTTTCATTTTCGAAATAATGAGTGCATTGAGCATCAGAATACGTAAGAGCGTATTACACAAATATCATGCAGGGCATGTAGATTAAGCCGCATTCCCAGATCTCTAACAGTATTAAACATAGTTTAAGGTTAGCACATAATTTAGTTGTTGTATACAGTACCCATATTTTCGTTTTTTATAATTTAAAAATCCTGACGAAATGAGATAATTCAAATTTAAAATCATTTGATCATATAGGTATTCTGTAAATACTTATGCACGTCATTTTTTGTTTCTACTACCGTTCCGAAAAAGTGCTTTAACAATGAGGAGAAGAATCGGCGAAAGTAACTGCTCAGCACATCTTTTAAACAACACATGGTATTTACAAAAGTTTAAACCTGTGCGTAACCGGTTTTGACACTATTATTTCCAGGTAACCTTGTCATTAATGTACTCATCTGTACTATAATTTCCTTTGTCTATAAGTTGTGTTTTAATGGGACGCTTAAAAGTTCCAATGGGCAACTCGCGTATCAACTTAATGTTTAAGCGATATTGATTTTTCCTCACACCTTAAATGATCGAAGTTTCTGGACAGAAGGAGTGTTTTTGTAGATCTATACTCTTCAGGCTTTTTACTTCAGTTAAAGCACGTGAACAAGACGAAATAACATCAACTTGTTCAATTCCTTATCATCTGAACACATCGCGACCTTGTAAGCAACAATGTCAACATACTTTGTTCTCAATCTCAAATCTTCAACTCATCATCTCTTGAAAAATACGACTTTATACGCCAAGACCTAAATAAATAGTCTTGTTCGTTCATAAAACTTACAAAGTAAAGTTATCTTAGATCGTAAATTTGTTCAAAAATGAATCAACAATGTAAAATGGAATTGTTGTATAGAGAAGATAGGGCAATTGGTTTGATAGGGAGTTTTATGAATTTCCCCTTTTTCTTTGGGTAATAATATTAGCAAGAAGACTGTGCTAAGTAGTATAAGTAATGAAAAGTTAGTTGTTTAAAGGTTGTTCTCCTTTAAGTAAGATTTGGATTCTAGTCCTTCATGCATCTGTGATTTTTAAATCATACATACATAATCATTTAAATCATATAAAAAGACTTACCAGTGAGGACAGGGATTCATCATCATAATTTCAAACCACTAAAGCTATAAACGAAACTTAGACAATCAGTTTATATTATGACGTATACCCGCTAACGAAGGGTTTTTGATATTCTACCCCCGAGGGGTTCAATAGAGAAAGAACGTTTATTTGAAAATCCGCCGATTTTGAAAGCAAGCATTATGAAAACTTATGTATCTATAAAAATATGTTATAAAATGCTTCTAGGCCTATTATTATACAGTGCACGTATTCAATTTACCAAATCCCGTTAGGGCCCATACAAAGTGATCCGGCTCGAAGGGCCATTTTATATGGACCCTGTCGCCTGTCGTTAAGCGAGGTGCCCCGACACCGACAGTAACAACAGAAGAAAACGTTGAACGTGTTATGGTTTCTGTGACTGAAAACCCCGTTTATCACTTCGTGCTCGTTCATCGATATTGGGAATTCCGAAACCAACCTTACGAGTCATAATATGAAAAAAAAAACTTAAGTTGCATTAAATGTGAAATCACAATTATCCAAATTTTACATAATTTTGATTCTGCGTGAGCTGGCACGGCAGCGTGCTAGTGAGCTGCTTGAAGAAAACCGAGTACTCGTGTGAACAATTACCAAAGAGTGCCGCAGCCATTCCGAATCGGCGATCTAGTGAGGAAGATAAGCCAGTCTACCGGCAAGTTAGACTCCGGGATGTGAGGGCCCTATGCCGTTACGAAAATATTGTCACAATGTATATGAGCTTTGACTAGTCACTGGGTCTAGCACGCAAGCTGCGGCTCAACACATGATATTATGGCGAGGAGAGTGGACCCCAATATGTGTGTGCGGCATTCTTTGAATATGAGTAAGAGTATGCAGTTTGCCTATGCATAGTGCGCATCCTGAGGGTTCTGCTAGTGGTTTTGGTACCGTGAGGGCTCTGCCTGTGGTACATCTTGAGGGCTCTGTACTGTATGAAATCTGGTACCCTGAGGGCTCTGCCAGTCATACATCCCGAGGGCTCTGTATGGTAACTAGTAACCTGAGGGCTCTGTTAGTGGTTTTAGCACCCCGAGGGCTCTGCTTGTGGTACATCCTGAGGGCTCTGTACTTGATGAAGTCTGGTACCTTGAGGGCTCTGCCAGTCATACATCCTGAAGGCTCTGTATGATAACTAGTAACCTGAGGGCTATGCTAGTGTCTAAAGTTTTATTTTTATATTTTACGTCCTAGGCCTCGTTTAATATAAAAGTAAACCGTTCCTTTCAGATTCTTTCTGTCATCTCATGTAAGCTGAGGGTAGGTTTTTACGCTTATTGCCTATTGGTGCCGCCGACGAGGTAAATGATGATTTTTTGAATTCTGAAGAAAGTGCGGAAAGAAACATAAGAAGTTCAAATGGAGGTCCACACTCGACCATCACGACCACGTCAGATACTACCTGAAGGTGTTACGGTCGAAGACGAGCCGACTTCAGGAACGGCCGAATTAGCTGAAGAATTGGCCCCAGGTGGCGTGTCGGTGGCTATGACGTCAGAGTGGCGTGATAGTAGTACGAGACGGAGAGGGGAGCGCTAGCTGGTGAGTGGGGATACTGGCAGACATTGATTCATTCGGCTGCGGACCATCGGATCGGACGGTCGTTCACTAGCATTGTTTAGTTATGAATTAATCCTTTTAAGTGCTTATAATATTTTAGTTCTGTAATGATTTTGATGAATGTTTTGTTGAAGTAATCTTTTTTTACAATAACGGTCTAAAACGTTAATAATATTTAATTTATTCAAGTAAGCCACATTGAAATTGATATTAAATATAATATACAATACTCACTTTTATATCCTTACTCAAATACAATAAATTTACCTTGAGGTTCTGCACAAGACATCCATAGAAATTTTTTACTCGACAAGTAAGATAAGCGGTAGCAACCACAATAAGAATATCAGCGAAATAACATATTATTAATGATTGTAGCTTAATTATCTGTAAGAAATATATACATAGTTTATTTCTTAATGATATGGAAGTACATCTCGAAAATCGTTTCGACTTTTCTGAACCACGTCACAAGTAAAAACTCAAGCATATACTGAGCGAACGAACGACCGTTTCGAGTCGTTCTAGAGGGTCACACAATCTATAACAACTAATATGGGAGTTCCTTCGTGGTCTATTTATTTTAAATTTTTTTTTAATTCTTTCTAGTATTTTATACTTGTTAAAAATATAAGTTTACAGGATAAAATAAATACCTGAGTAACAAATCCAGATACGTAACTAAAAGTTACGTGGTGATAAAACCAAGTGTTCGAAGCCAGAAAATACGATTTTAAATACAATCCAGAATCATCTTCAATCAAGAAACAATGCTTTACGATTAATATTGCGTAGAGAATAAATGAACAGAAATCCCCTGAAAAAAAGGGCATATAATTAATACACACATAGCTATATAGCTTCAAGAAACAACGTCTACAAGTTAAGAACAGTTCTCAACTTACTGGAGAATTAATATGGCATTGTTAAATGATTATCTTAACATCCATCAACCTAAATAGTAACATAATATGTATTTATAGTGACTCTTTGGGCCGTAACACACATGTAGTTCCCGTGGAATGGAAAATATTAATATACCATACAAATCAGATATTTATTATCCAAAAAGACGTGTGTTCCTTCTATAATTGAGTCACTTCAGCATTAATTCACAAGCACGAACACCCCCAATCAAAAATCACAAGCGATTTAGGCTTTTATTATTATTTCAGGGTAATCATTTAAATATTATTTCAAAAATCACAGAAATGTAGGCTAATGATTCATTTTACGCTGTATAGTTATTGATAGCGCATTCAATAAAATATTTCAGCTGACAATAGTATTCTATATAATAAGGATAAAATTAAAAAAGCAACACCGAAGCGAAGGCCAAGACGTTGTCGACAAGCCCGCATTTTAATGGACCTTCCGAGGGACAAGTAGAACTGGTTGTCAAAAGGACTGGAAGGATAGTTACAGCTAATCAAAATCTCTGCATATTGTAAAAATATCACTCAAAATTCTATATTTTATGATCATTGTGAATATTGTTAGCAAAATAAAAATCTCCTACTTTTTGATATCAAAAATAAAGAGGAGGCCATAAATCCACATTCCAAAAAGAGAATGTAACAACATAATGATTATATACATACCTAAGCAGATAAGCAACATGATACAAATAAACCATTTGATGCGACGTACTAATATTTTACGGCTTCGTAAAGGTGATAATAAACTCTCCGTATATTCAATCTTACGGAGACTAGGTGTCCAATTGTTGCACAGGCGAAACAAAGATATAAATACCATTAAACATGTTAGTGCCTTAATCAATTCTGCTGTAAATCATAATTAATCCAAAGATATTATGTTCTGTGAAAACTGAAATCTGGTAGGTTTTAATAGATTAAGTTATGAAGTTATTTGATTGAAACTTACAAGGTTCTTTTATTATACTTTTCTCGTTATGCAACAGACAGTAGTAAATCAGTACTGTACCCAAAGTCTGCAAACATAAAACTGTCGCAAGATAGATGGTATATAAAGATTTTATGTTAAATCTGCAAAAATAGAGAAAAATAAAACACTACAGTAAAGATGCGCAGAATTTACGTTACATAATTTAGTCAATAATAACAGAGAAAATGAAAACATAATTAATGATATGTAAGTTGCAAGAAATAGAACATAATATTGAAAACATTATGACGAAGTTTAAAATGATTTGTGGGATTCCTTACAAAATTTTACTTTAATTGAAACAAAGACTGAGTTTAATAAATGCATGTTATTAGATTCCAAATTCGAACAGCCGAATGGGAGGTACAAATTTAAATGGTTAGAATAATATGCTAACGAATTTTATTATTACATAAGAGAAAGTCGCGATTTACCTTGTCTCAGTACCATTTGGATTCAACAGTCCTTCAAGTGGCAACAATCCTATAAATCTGTACACAAGAAGAGGTTTCGATGCACAACTATAAAATACATTATTGACGTGACTCTGGTTGTTTTTCCGCATTATTATTTCAGTATTTTTTTTAATATTTACTGCTTACTCATTCAATAGTGACTAAAATTAATTATATTAAAATATGTCACGTACAGTTTCAATAGCTTTTTAGAATAGAAACGTAGACGACGTTTCTACATCTACACGTTTAAGTAGTGGAAAGATTTAATTTTCTTTTGATGTTAGTAATACTGCGTCATTCTATGAATACTTAACGATTACAGTTTGGTTTTTCTAAGCAAAACATTGACACAAGGGTGTTGTACTTTCCCAGTTCGAATATTGTTGAAATGAATTACGTTCATTTGTAAAGGTTACGCCATACTATACCTGCAATATTTAGTTTGCTGTTAAATATTCACTTCAAAGTAACTTATTTTAAGAACTTATGTCATGTTTTCCACGGGAAAAATTGATTAATGGGAAATAAAGGTCAGGTGTTGTTTGTTTTTAATAGTAGATTTCACTTTTACCAAAAATTACCATAAAAATCCACCTCGACATTATAATTATGCATTATATGTTGTATGAAAACAATGGTAAAATAAGAAGTTTTTGGTTAAGAAGTCATTTCGAAAAGGCTTCACATGATATAAAATAACAACAAAAAAAAAATATTTCTCGGGTAGTGTACATAATGATTTTAATAATGCGCTTACCTTCAATTATTTTTTCCGTGAAATGTTTCCGTTTAGTTTTTGCAGGCAGTTCATAGGCATTGTGTCTGTTTATTGTGAACATGTCCTTACGTTGCTGTAATTTACAAGTTCGGTACTGTCATTGCTTGGTAAACAAACAGGTAAAGACAAGTGATCATTTGTTACGTTATCAGTCAGTGTTCTGGAGGCAAATTTTTATTGTATATTTTTTAATATAATTATTCGAGTAATTTTTGTAAGATAATTGTAGTGTATATAAAAATATTAAGTAGACATAAATAATTAAAAATATATACACTCCAACACGCGACTCTCAAATCGTCATTGGCGAAAACTGTCACGGTGGAGTCAATTTTGAAATACTAAGGACTCTTCATGCTGGCTAACCTCGGAGTGCTTGAAGTAGTGATCACTGTCTGTATTTGGAAGTGGTACGGTTATGGCTTTATATGTATGCATCCGAATCGAAGGAAGCCTTTTTAAGACAGTATAACGTGAAATTATCTTGAAATATTATACAATCATTATTTAATTATTTCTTAATATGTTTCTTCTAATCATCTCGACACTTTTATGATTAACATCTTCAGCGACGGTAAACATCGTGACGAACCCTGCAAACCTGAGAGTTCTCCAAATGTTCACTAAGGTGTGTGAATTCCGTGAAACTTTGGGCTTAACCTGTTGTAATTGTCAGTCTTGTTGTAATTAAGAGAGAGAATCCAGAGTTAAGCAGTTGGACAACTATGGGTTGTAATGATGAAAATTAATTATATATCTTGTTATATTAATATTAATTATCTATTAATTAATAATGTTACTATTTATTATATTGTCAAGAAATTTCCCGAAAGTTAGACAATAAAATTAGACATGCTATAAAACGGCCGTTCTGATAAGACGAACTTATGTCTTACTACTTACTAGGTGACTCTCGCCCGTACTCTTCGTGCATAAGATCAAATAATGAATTCACGTACTTCACTATCCGCGTAACCGAGATTATTGTAGCGTTAGGTAGGGAATGTTTTTTTACCAGAATAGCTTTCTCAAAAATATGATAAACGGTATAAATAGAAGGCAAGGCCGCCTGCAGAACCCATTATTGTTCCGCTCGCCCAATAGCGGTGTTCTTCGTTAGTAGAGGGTTACCTGGAGATCTGATGTCCTCACGCATGGGCTGTGCTTTCGTATGGTCGCAGTGGTCGCATGCCGCATAGGATGTCTCCGATTGATTGATTGCAACCCATTCGGTTTTTCAAGAGGAACCGAAGCCTTTTATCAATTTAACTGTATCTAACTAATGTTGATGAGTGTTTTTTGTTTCCTTGAACCCATGAATCCTGACACGTAACAATATTCATTTTTAGTATTAATATTTTTATTAATATGAAAGTAGTACACTCCACGTGTACGTGCTTCGCCTTAATGTTTAGTGACCCTTACTGATATATTACGTCTGAAATGAAACATAACAATAAGTGATGAAGAAACGCCACAAGATAAATAAGCGCTTATTATCACATTTCATTTGTTAGAAAGAATGTGCCGATCATAGAGTTACATAATAGAGGAACACTCCGCTCAAAATCGCGTCACCGAAACATAACTGTGCATGTGTGTGAAAAATACACTGATGTGCGTGATTTTTAGTGATGTCAAAGTCACGTCCATGCATAATCGACTTGAATGTTGACTATTCCATCACAGGTTTTTTTTGCTATATTTAATTCGTTCTCTTAATTCTAATTACATGTTAAATTAATAACACCATGCTAATCTTAGTAACTTCTCTTTACTTCGCATCTTCTAAACTTAACCTTATTTGACAGGATAAAACAAAACATGATTACACGGTACTAAAGAAAACAATAATAATAATGCTTATTGGTTTTAATTAATTCTTTGATGTAAATCGATATAACTTATTTCCTTCAGAAAGGAAATAACCAACAAATTTTGGAGATATAGATTCTCCATTAATATGTCAGTGATTTCGTAGAATAAAATAGTTGCCCTTAAAATATTTACTGTAAACTTTGTAAGGAACCCTACGTATCAGATTTAACATTCGAATACATTTTTCTTTTTGAACTGTATTTACAGGAAACCTTGAAGAAGTAAAATTTGTCAATAAATATAAAATCACATTCGCCGTTTATTGTCATATCATAATAATAACAAATATAAAATTCGGCAAATTTTATCAATTTAAGGAGCTAATACTATTCAAAAGCCAAAGATGCACCTATATATCAGTCTATCTACTTTCTGTCCAATGTGTTTACAAGCTATAATCGAAACTAAAAAGGTAAAATATGAACAAATCTAGGTAAAACAAAAAATATTTATTTATACCTATTTAAAAATTGTCCACTTATCGATAGATTTTGTGTAAGCCCTATACGAAACGGTATCATTTTCACGTACACAATATCATTTTATCTTACACATAATTATGAAAAATAAATTATTATTCATAATATGGAGTATTTACTGCATATTATTAATCTTAATTTATATTATTTTTAGATCAACTTTTATGAAAATAAGCATCGTGAAAGTAGTATTGTACTATCAGTACTTACCTGTGTATTGCCTCTTTGTTTGGGTTATTGTTATATGTAACCCAACAATTTAATATTGAACACGACACCATTAGGTTTACTATTTTTAGTCTGATAAAATATAGAAAGATTGAAATGAAACTCATAAAATAACAAATAGCAATTTTTTTCCATTACTCTAATGGAGAGTAAATAGTTTGAAAACAGTCCTATACTAAATTTTCTTGCATCTCTTTCTCGCAAGTAGGCTTTTCCTTAACGCTCGAAATCTCATTCGCACACTGTGTTCCTCTATTATGTAACTCTGTGGTGCCGATCGTATGTTTGAAATATAAATTTAATTTATTGCTTCTAAGAAATATTCCTACAGATTATTGCGCATAACTGGAATGGCATATTTTAGTTTGCCTTTTACAATGAAATTCTTAGGTTTGTCTCCTTTATTAAAATTTCATGATACAACAGACTCACTCTACGCAGGTTTTAATAAGTCTGCTATGTCATAGTTCTGCAATAGTTGATTAGTTAGGTGTATTTTATTTTTACTTTGAAATATTAACATATTTTATATTTAAGTTAGTTTATTATATTCTTAATTTTCTTGCTTACACTTTTTAAAACTTTAACTGTAAAATGTCTAAATAGGTTTTAAATATAGTTAATCTTTCTGTATCCTGTTATTGAGTCATAAATGCATAATATCATTAACTTATTTCCTTACTTTCATTTACTTACGTCTTTATTAATGGGATGGGCATAGAGCAGGATTTAAAGATTATTAAAACTGTAAATTTCATACGTGGAATATTAAATTTCATGGGGGAAGCACCTAGCACATTAATTAAAACTAGGCCTATGAATAGGAATTTGCACCTAAAGGCCTCTGACAGAAATAGTACTGAAGTAGTTAATTCAGTTATTCTGCAGGGTGTAACCACAATTGAGGAGAACATTTAGAGGTAGCTTGGTCTCACTAATGTGAGGAACCTCTTACATATAACATTACATTTTATCAGCGAGTTCATCTCTGACAATTGTATAATCGCCGCCTGATAGTGCAGATTCTACATATTGGACACGAAGATAGTATCGTTAAGCAGTAATGTGGTAGATTTAAGTTGATTCATAGGTTTTGCAGTGAAACTTAGATTCCCATAATATGTATATCTCATTCTTCGGAATACCTCGAGTGGCTGACCTGTCTAGAACTCTTCGTTGATCGCCTATGTGATAGGTTTCGTGATTATTTATTAAACGTAATTTGTTTGTTCTATTTTGTTAATAAAAAAATTTACTTTCCGCAATCTCTGTTCTTTTTAGTATTTTAATTAACAAAGTATATGTAAGGTAACATTACAGACGAAGATCTTGATGAAGCAACAATAAAGCTAAAAGGAAAACCTTTGTTTATGAACAAAATAAAGGCAATATAAATTTACTTGACTAGATAAAATGAAACATACATGATATTTGAATTTTTAAAATTTGGCTGAAATTTAGCAATGAAAATACATTTACAAAAGCGGTCTCACACTCCTATGAGTATAAACAAATAGGCTATCTAAATTCTGACTGACCGATTAGAATACAAAGGTCGACATTTTGACTGTATAATGCCTAGGTTAGCTTCAGAAAGTCCTGTCATTTGCGAAAATGCGATGCCATTTGTCAGATGTGAAATTTTAAAACTGAGATCATCGTTCTGAAAAATGGTCCGTCGTTATTATTTAACCCCTAGCTTTCAGGATTTATTTTAAATAGCCGATTCATCCTGTTCAAATATATCTGCTGCGTTGAATAATAAAAAGGCACTCGATGTTCAAAATTATAGATTAGTGGCTTAAACGGTGCAAATGATCTAGTGTAAAGTATGGAAGGTTCGGCTTCGAATTCAACACGCACTTCTATGGTCTGCAGTCCCTAGATCGTGAGATCTGAGCTTAGCTGTGGAATAATTATGGATCAAAATGAAGTAGAAGATCTCGTCGTTTATTTAGTGAAGTTATATTCGCTTTTTCTTAATTGAACATCTCAGAGTAGGACCAAGTGCTTATCACTCTAAAGCTGTTTCTTTGCCAGGCTCTAGAGACTTAACGCTTGGGCCGATTTTAAGGAATCTTCAGATAGTAAATTGATATTGTGAGTGATTATGGCGCTAACCAGACTTATATTGTGACAAAAAAATGAATTTGGTGATGGTATGTGTGTTGATATATACTTTTATTATAATTGCGTTGTCCTTTGTGGGAGGGAGGGAGGTTTCATGCATTTATACAAGTATATACCATTGTGCTTGTGGATTGTTGCAAAGTAAATTAATACTAATTTAATAACAATGAATTTCCGCAAAGTAACGCCTGATACTCACTGATACTACTGATATCAAGTATAAAAAATTAAAGTCAATAATTACATCAAACAAATAAAATCCTCCAAATCAATGGTGATATTGACATACAAATTTTTAGTGCATCAGTTGGTATTTTTACGTTATCAGAGGTATTCGACACAATCTTGTAAACTACTTCGGTAAATAAAGTATTAAAATAGGGTGAGGGTGTATATTTATGAAATTTTATTTTTTATTGTAACACAATTGACTATAATTCCATACATTAAGGAAAGGATATAAATAGTGATATTAAGGTAAAAATAAAAAGGAGAGAACGTAATAATCAAAATGAGAGGTCAAAACCCTTCTCTAGTTTCAGTGAGTGCGCACATCAGATTGCAACTGCTAATGATTTCTGAAGTAGCTGAGCCACTGTATTGAAAGATTGACTGAAGAAGGATGTAAAATAGGAAGAGAAAGATGTTCATTAGAGCGTATGTAACGATTCTGATAAAATGTTAAAATTACCTGAAGTAATGAAATTATGTTGCAGGTGATAAATAATTTACAATTTTTTTTATTTATCACTACCAATGAAGTATGTATTAATATTTTGAAGTTATTTGTAGTGCGAGTAAATATGGATAGTCAAAAAGATAATGTATAGATTATTTCCAATAATAGTCCAACCCGAACAAAATTAGATGGGCCGCTAGTTTATTAATAAGATTCTTGAAAAACCGTAAAAACTTTAAAAAATATTTTTGTCTTACTGGCATTTTAACCCGCGAGCACTTGTTCATGATACATCCCTATTCTATGTGCCATAAGTTTTCAACCTGTTCATTCTGTGCTGGCCTGTCATCACTCGTCAATCTTGCAACACTATTAAAATTGTAAGTTTTTTTGTGGGATAGTAATTAATTTATGCTACGCTTGCCTAATGTGTGTACCATCATACATTGCGTTCACGACTTGTTTAACGTATAAATTTTACATATGTATAGCTAACGACCCACCTTGGCTCCAAACAGGTGCAATTAATTATAAGAGAAAATTAAAAGTGCGCTTAACAATAAAATACATTTTGTAGATATGTTTATATTATATCACTAGCTCCAGCCGTCTCAAAAACGAAAAAAATCCTGGAAAATAAATGCATCTAGGCTATGTATTCATCACAACAACTTGGCCAAATGCTAGGAAGAGGGCTGCGTACCCAAGAACATGTGAAATGCCAATATTGATACTCTGTATTAACCTAAAGATGACAGTGATCGTGTAACTGTTACCTTTTTTACATTGTTGACACAACATGATAGGTCTACTTTGACGAAACTATAAAAGCTTGTGGAATATCCGATAAATTCGAAGGTGGATATTGGATTTTATATATAAACTAGTGGCCCGCCGCGACCTCGTTCTGGTTGAACTATCTATCTTAATAGATATTACATTAGTGTAATCCATATTAATCTCGCATAAAGTATAAAGCAAAGTTAATATCTTTATGACTCTGGCTAATTTATATGTATACATAAAAACATGTGTATATAATTTATTTTTCAAATAGGTGCCGTCGTTCCTGTTATTACTGCTTAGATACAAATTTTCAAAATTTTTACTCTCTCTTTTTAAATATTAGTATGGATAGATAAAAGCAAATAGCAAGAAAATTCTCGATAAGTAACAGTGCTAGACAGGATCGCTTCGGCTTCAAGGAATCCCAAGAGGGTATGTGTCTCGAATAATATTATTAATTATTACTTTTCCTCCTTAATACTTTTCCTCTGTCATTTATTTCGACAATACCTCAAACCTTTATAGATTCTACGCAAAATATGAAGAGCGCTATTTATAATTGGGTTTATATGGACATCTATCTAGTTATTTCTGAATTATTTATCTATTTCATCTATTCATCATAAATTTAATTCTAACTAATCGCTTTCTGTATATTTCTGTATAAGACAAAATATTATTAGGGGCCTTTATTAACGCAATAGAACACAAAACAATAGTTTTCAGATTTTGTGTCTATTTGTCTGTTCGTTTGTTCGCGCTAACCTCAGAAACGGCTTAACCGATTTCGTTGTGGTTTTCATTAATGTATTGCAATAAGCGTCACTTAATTGTTAAGTTTTTTTCTTTGCAATCCGTCCATAAATAAAAAAGTTTTAAGTTAATATTGTAATTTATAAAACGAGAAAAACACAGTCCTAAAATAATGTAGGTACTATTTCTAAGCGTAAGACGTAGTTTTCCTGAAGTGAAGCGAGAGGAGTTTGCTAGTGTTTTAATAATACTATGCAAATTGAAAAGCAAAACTGTAATGCAATTGGAAACCTATTAAATTCGCCTATAAATGTGTGGACGATGCAATATTTGTAGGATATAAAATTATGGATTTAAAATTGTTTTTACTTTTTGTAGCAGGTTGGTTAACTGTTATTTATTGAGAAACCCAGTAAGGTTATGTTGTGATTTTCCCACTTTCTCAACATATATTCTAAATAATTCGTTAGTATTGGACGATTTCTATTTTTAATAAAATTTATTGTAATATCTTATTACCCCCAAAAAGTGCGCCAAGTATAGTCTCAGAGAACGGAGATTGAACCTAGCTAGATATGGTCGGTACTCAGGGTATATCAATTTGCCTTCTACCCCTGGCAGCTACGTAACGCGCGTTGTACCGTTGTAGAAGAGACCTCGTGTACTCCAGCTAGAACACGTGCAGGGTAAAGATATGTGATCGTTGGGAGTGGTGCGGTGCGGTCTCCTTCATCTTAAAATGTTCTTTGTCATTTAACGTGTTACAGTTATAATTTCTGTACGCTCCTTTAAGTACTATATATATTTTAGTCTTAATGAGTACCACTAAAGAAGTACCATCAAAGCTTGTAAAAACTCTATACAAACACGAGGCTCATATGGAGGCTTGTGATCGGGTATGCATCGACCTTCCTAAAGATGACACGGAGCCCGTGTGCATGATGTTCAGTAGGTACAAGAGAGGATACCAACATTTTGTCAACTTGTGCCACGCAAGGCGAGCCATTTGTCACGAGAATTTGGGTAAGAATTTTTAGTATTTAGAATCTATCTGAAACAGAACGCTGTTAAGAAACGAATATTATACCGAGTAGACCTTTGTTTGTCTTTCGATAATTCTTTAAACTGTGAACGACTTTATAGATTGAAGTCGTTCACATGGCATATGTTGGTTCTTAAAGATGTAGCGAAAAAGATGTGTTTAATTTATTAAACATTATATATTATGAACTTCGGGTTATAATACCGATAATGAAATGAATAAAAATACATATTAATAATTTTCGCGACCCCATCAAAATGATAAAAAATATATAACGGATTATCGCTTCGTTTCAGAAATCGTAATCCATACGTTCACAAAATAATTAACGCACGTAGACAAATGATATTTGTGGTTTATTTTTATTTATTTTTTTATTATATTTTTATGTTTACATATAAACCTTTCTCATTAATCACTTTAAAAAAAAAGTTAAAAGTTATTTCTTTTTTAATTATCGTGTTCACAGAGACTAACTGATTTCATACTATAATAAAGAACACAATTCTTTTACAACTTTATGATACTCTGTATAGCTAGGTCAATTCTTATTCTTGCAATTGGAATAGGCAAATGGATGAATTATTCATTAGGTTCATTTATTGTTTGGCAATAAAAATTCAATCACGTTGTACTATTTTCAGTTTTACACATGGTGCATCCCAGTAGATGTATGAAAAGCGGCCAGTACTATATGCCAATAAACTGAGTCTCACGACAATGTGCTGCTGTGAATGTTTTAGTACCTAACCACTGAGTCGGAATTCGCGAAGTAAAATTTACTGGAAAGCCGTAATTTTCACGGGTTCAATTTCCAGTGTGAGAGGGAAATTCGCAACAAACGAAGTTTTCAATCGTAGAGAATGCTAGAATGTTCGCTCATTGCAATAATGTGTTTATAAATAAATGTTGTTTGTTATGCGGTCTTGATTTTATTTTAATTGGCCATTCCAAACACTCAAATACAAGGAATCCTCTTATAGCAATCACACTCCAATTGTAGTACCTACGAGAACATAGTTTCAGCCTTATGGACATAAGTTTTGTGATACGCTACTGTTACAACTATGCTGTTTGCTACAACAATAGTTCGAAACTCAAGCTGTAGAAGGCATAACTAAACATTGATGACGGCATGTAACTAAACATTGACCAACTATTTTCTTAAACTCTCTTGTCTTACCTTGAACTTGTCTCTACATGCCTATACGGGCATACTGAAGTCGGAGACAAACAAATTGCACACATGAACATAACTAAATCTTAAGGGTATTCAGTGTTGGCTTAACTTAGTGACTTAGATGGAAAGTAGTTCCATCCATTGAAACCGCTGCTTTGCTTAAATTTAAAACTTCAAATAAAACAATAAAATGAGAAAATGCGCATGAAAATGTTGCAACCGAGCTTGATCCTCAAAGCGACTGAAATTGCAAGATTTCATCAGCTTAAAAAGAGCTCAGATGCCGCGACAGTATTCCGAGAAAAGTTATTTTATTCAACATCTCGCTCCGTAAACCCGCGTATGAGTACAGTATAATGTGCAATATCGAGCGCGGATAATATAATATCGTGAATTTAAAGATAAAAATTGGGCACCGACACTTAACTACATATTTGTAAAATAGACCAGATATTGTTTCAGGCTGTAATTATAAATATAGTGATTTTAATTTTGGCGTTTAGCTAAATGTTATTAAATGACATCTTTACACATAATAAAAAATTCTACTTGATCGCTTTCTGTACATAAAGGATATACGAGAAAAAACTATTATCAAGGGCATTGTTGTTAGCTTGTTAAGGGTATGAAGTCTAGATAAGATTTAGGATCTATGCGCACTACTATATTAATATTTTAACAAAATATAAACTATTATTTTAAATGCCCGTTTGTTACATTAATATTAAGTGAAGCGATGTAGTTACAACAAATGTTGCGAAGTATATAATTAAGACAAAATATTACACACTAAGAGCTTACTCTGAAAGGATAAAAATCCGACACGAGGTATTAATTCCAGAGCATTATTTTTTCCCTCAACAGTCCCGGGGTTGGGGTGGGGAGGTCCAATGTAAGCCTTATGAATTGGAGATTTATTATTGAAGAAGATCAGGAGTGTATCTGCAGTCATTCAACCGACCATTCTGCAGATGACTCGGCGACCTGCGTGCCCTACATACTGCACGAACGAGGAGTTGCACTGGGCCATCGAGCAAGGTATCGCAGTTGCGGTATTATGGACTAACCGTACTTGAGGTGGCGGTAGAAATGAAAAGAAGAAGAATGAGTAAAGAAAATTTTACAACTCATGAATTAGGTATAAAAATCGGCAATCTCATCTATCCCGTAATTGTAAAGGATGGAATGTTTATGGAGAGGTTTTAACTAATTTTGTATATTATAAAAAATAACTATAGATCGGGTAGCGTGTATAATAAATTTAGTTTTAAAATGTATTATTTATTTTCTGCACTGTTTTCGAATTCTTTTATACACCGGGACGGGTGCGTCATCCTGTATGCTTTGAACGGCTATTGCCCTATCTAGAGTATCTAGACAATACCTTTGTCTGCTGTATAAAGGAATTCGTTGTACTGTCATACATTGTACTCCCGAATTACAGCCAAATATAATATTATAATTTAGTGTAACAAACACTACAGTGCGAGCAAGTCACGATACATTCTATATTACAATTTTTCACCGATTTGAAAGAAGGTAGGTAAGATAATAGATTTATTTGGTCCCTCCAGAGATTTATGCCTGGCCTTCGGGATAACACGTTGTTGATATAATCGTTTGCTTTTCATCATGTACTTCTATTTTGTTGCTAATAATATTTAGGTCACAAAATGCTTTATCGTATGTTTATTTTTTTTTATTTATCCTACTGTCTTTAAAAAAAGAGATAATTATTATAAAAACGAAATGACTATTGTTGCTTGCTTGAATTTCAAAATAATTTATGACGGTTGACGAATAAGTTTAACTATACCAGTTGGACGTGAAGATTGTGAAAAATCGCTATATTTGAACTGTCAACTATTCGCTACGACGGTTCATTACGGTGAACTGTAACGATTATGTTCTCCTGATATGTGACTCTGTCGCCGAACTTGGTTAATTTGGTAAATTTCATTGTTTTCGGTCCGTAAACATTTTCATCCAGAGAACAATTGATTGGACAGTTATGGAGATAAAATGTAAAAGACAGTCCAAATCTCTTACTACGGTAATGATGGTATGAATTTATTGGAAAAGTAATGTTTACGCTTAAATACAATTTCATAAGATTATGTTCAGTAATTGGCTAGCTTAAAAGTAATAATTTGAAGAACAGATTTTATTAACATAATAAAAATATAAATAAGGTTGGATATTATTGTAACAATAAAGTGTATTATTGTTGCAATAATATCCTTTCATTCCCAGTCTGTGGCCGCCCAATATTGTCTATAAACTTCAGAATCTCTACTACCGACATGACAGGAATTCTATGGGAGAACTAGTCTAAACTTCCGGGCAACGACCGCCAAGAATTACAGTGAATTTAACAGACAGACCATTTGTAGACTTTTGATTAGCCCGAATGTAAATTTAAATATTATTTATTATTTTAATCTAAATAGCAAACTGCCCTTGTTTCGCTTCGGAAAAACTACATCTTACGCAAAAAAATAGTACCTACATTATTTAAAATTAATTTATAACTTTTTTTGCTTGCTTGCTATGAAATAAACTTTAAGTATTAAATGACGCTTGCTGCAATACATTAGTAAAAACCGTAACGAAATTAGATAAGCCGTTTCCGAGATTAGCGCGAATGGGTTCTATTGCGTTAATAAAGGCCCCTAATAGTAGATTTTCTCATATATCTTTAATGTATCGAAAGCGATCAGTTAGAAATTTATTATATGCATAGATTACTAAACATATTTAGTATTTGAAATTCTGTTGCAATTGATGAGTAAGGATTATTTCTTATATACAATAAAAGATATCACTATCGATAATTTCCTCTTTGTATTACAGAATGATTCAGTGATAAAATAATAAAAAGGAAATATAACTTTATTACTAAGAGGATATGAAGTGGTATTCAGTTTAAGCATTAATGATAATACTTTATACCTAAAGGAAGTCAAAAATAAATATGTATTTAACTTGAATTCAAAGATTTTATTTGTATATGGTATATATTTATAGCTGCAAATTTTTCTTTGAAATTTCAAATCTTGCATTTTTGATAATGTAAGTATAATACATTTTTCAACCCGAACGAAGTCGGAGCGAGCGGGGAGTTAAGGATAAAGAAGGGGAATAAAATTGTGCACCGAAAAAAACTCAAGCTAAGGAAAAGATTTCATTACACGCCGCGTCGAAGAACCCGTTTGTGGGTTTCTCTGGTTTTTAAATTATTTCTTTTTGTCACGTTGCGATTCGACGTAAATTATGAAAATCAAGGATGCCTCATCAGTAGAACATGGACATGAACTGCATTATTTTCACTTCCACATCAACATAACGTTTCTATTTAGGGAGAGTGTACCGTACTCACAAAGAAAATATATCTTATTCCAACTTATAAGGCGGTCTTTCGCAAGATTCCGATTTCTTTAAGCACATTTTAAGGAGAGTACCCAATAAAATGGAAAATTATTGAGGGAATGCGAACGTAATTTTATTCATTACGTATGTAATGATAAGAATTATATTTATATTTAAAGCCTGTTAAAATGTATTGCTATTACATCTTAAAATCTTACAAACGACACCAAAACCTTGCAAACCGAATTATAAGGTAAATTTGTTTCAAGGTAAAATTAGCAACAGGTAAAAATTAATTCTTTTAAAATAAATGTATTTCCTTGTTTTTATGCCACTATTTAAGATTTTTTATGTGTTGTTGAACAAGTTGTGAATAAAAGTATATTCTTTCTTTCTTTCTCTCTTTCTTTCTTTCTTTAATTCATAATTAAAAGTCACCATTAAAGAACATCGAACGTTGTTGGCACATCTACAAGTCCGTCATTTTAAATAACCTTGTATTGATGCTCAGTGATGTAACATAATGTCCGATGACCTGATTCTCTGAAGCTGTGCTAATATATTTTTGCTCCACTAAATTGTAACAAATACTAGTAATTTTGAATCCATTATTATTTTAAGCCTTTGAAATTTGAACTCAAATATAAATTTTTGCCTTATCTGGGCGGGTTAGAATACTCCCCCCAATCCCATGCTGGCAGAACAGGGTGTCGTAAGAGGCGACAGAAGCCAGCCTGCTTGGTGGTAGGGCTTTTCGTAAGGGTTATATTATCAGTATTATTATTCAGTTATTAGTATTATTACTGGTATTATTATCTTTCCGTGAAGCCTGCCTGGCTAGCTACCACCCTCCTGCTTAAGTCAGCTGCCAAACGCTTCGACGTGGTCCGGCTGGGGGCTTGATAGCCAGTTCTTTCTTTCTTACCTTCTTCTCATTTCTGGGCCGACAACGCATCAGTAATATTTTTGGTCTTGCTGATGTCCATGGGTGACGGTGACCACTTACCATCAGGTGGCTCCTCTGTTCGTTTGTCGGCTATTAACATAAAAAAAAATATTTAAGCCCCTTTGTATGCAACCACGCCGGCCAAATGATGTTTGGCAGGATCGACATCACTTCGTAAAAATTATTACAGGATTATAGCTCAGGTCCTTTATGTGACGGTGAAGTCATAGGGCTATAATAAAACTCAAAAGATAAATAAATAAAATACAAGTAATTATCGATGTGTTTTAATAATACTTTGAAATGTAGCACATGCGGTTTTTGATACAGTAAGACTACTTTGAAATATAATCTGGGGCGCGCGATTTTTGATACAGTTAAACTAACTTTATACCAATAAACAAGGTACATTGAAATTGAGAGAAAACGTATATTTAAGACAATGTTTTCACATTAAATTTTCACAGTGCGCTATCCATAAATGCAAATGTTTAAAACCGAACTTCGTATGTTGTAACAAGTTTCGAGAACACAAGTAATTTTGTAGTTTTGGAGCTAATTAATAATTATCTATGTGCGCAGAGTATACGTAAAATGGATTCTGGCATTTATTTTCGCCTAATAAACTTCAACAAGATCTGGTTTTCTAACAATTTCCATTCTGTGTAATTAGCTACTAGATGGCGCAGCAACACATCAATTTCTATAACATTCAACCATTCGTCAAACTATAAAAAATTCTATACACACGTATTTCAGCACGGATAACATCTTATTACTATCCATTTTTTTGCAACAAATCAATCGCTGATAATGTTTTTTATTAGTATGAGAGTAGTAGATTATTATCTTTATTTTTTTTTAAACGAATTATAAGTTTAAGATTATCATCCATTTGTATATACAATGGTAAATAAATATACACAGACAATATAAAAGAAGAAAATAAAATTCGTTTAAAACGCAGTACCTATAACATAATACAGCAACAGTAGCTATGTGTTACAAAATCGAGAAAGATAACAGTAGGTATGCAAATAAAAACACACACAATGGACTGGTAGCTGCAGGAGTATATCGATACAATATCAGTTGGAGTTTGCTAGTCTATACAAATAATTTAAAGAGAGTGCGAATTTTGTGTATATGCGGAAGGTAATATCCGGAACCATGGCACCTGCAAAATTATTAAAACAAATGGCACATTATTCCGGATGGACATAAGATATACATATATTTTGAACATAGCCGAGACGAGGCTAGTATGTGTTATATAACTTTAAACTTACTTTAACACAAACAGTGAGGTTGGTACTTGGTCTTACTTACTTAGTCTTGTTAATCAATCAATCAGTCAAAATAACAATAAACATACAATACATCAAAAACATCCACGATCTAAGAACATACATTTATTCCGCACATATATAAATATCTACTTGAGTTGGAAATTGAACTCTTAACCCTTCGCTCTTCAGCCTGGGTCTCTACCAACTGGGCTCCGGAATTTTCTATACGGGGTGTAATAATTAACTATTCCGAGTAGATCCTTTGTTAACACAAAAGCGGTCGTAAATAAACATGATGTTCCCACAGTTTCACAATATTTATTAAGGTACACAGTTATTTCAATTAACGTAATTAAAAAAGTACGATGTAAAAGTTTTGTCATTGTAAATAAAACTAACTGTTGTGAATATACAGCACACATTTAAAACCTTTCATCGTCTTAAATTAATTAGTGTGACGTTAGTGGTACTGTTACTGTTATAGTGTTACTGTTATACTGTTATAGTGGTACTGGTAGAAACATAACACCTTTTTACGTCCAAATTTCTTCTTCTTCAACTTAGGTTATATAAGCGCTCAGAATATTAATTTGTCAGATGCAAGGGACCGCGACGATCTGCGTAAACGATAACTTTGATGAAATTTTCATAAATGAAATTAGAAAGCGAATGATAATGATGAACTTTGGTTAAATTCCATGAATGAACTTTTCTTGAATTCTTTCATTTTAAATAGTCCTAGCGACGAAAATAATAAAAATGTACTCTTTACATATTAATTGAAATTCAATTTCAGTATTATAAATTCAACTTTTAAAATTAAGAAGTTGTAAAAAATTAGTATATAGATATGTGAAAGAAATGCTCAAAGCCCGATGGCTTGTGTTAATGGTATCTTTACTTAATCAATTTACAATTATTAATAAATCAGGAGCGGCAAAGTTAATTGAATGGCTGACCGCTAATACAAAATTTCGTAAGTACTTCGGTGCTTTGACAGCCACGTAAAATTATCAACCATGGTTATTACTGTTACATAATAATCATTAAGCTATGTCGGTGACCTTTGGGTAATGTACGAACTTCCACTTGTCGATCCCATCTACTAAGCTAAAGCAGTATAGATGTAGCAGTATAAGTTTGCTTTAGGCCTCTATTACCACAGAGTAACTATGCATTACAGTGGAAGATTGTGGCTTAATCCATGTGTACATATTATAATATATTAAACTTCAAAAATGGTGCGACGGATATATTCCCCTTAATTTCATGCAACCCTAACAGTAAAAATACATTTTTTCTATTGTTTTTCGTAGAGATTTGATAAAATATCAAACGAATTTTAAATTAAGTTTTAAAATCCATTATTGTATAAAATGTAATCAATTAAAATAGATACAAATGTTAAGTTTAAACATACCTTCCAATTACACTTCTGTGTAAATTGATAGCAATCAGTAGCGAAATGGAAATCACCACTAAACCTGTGTTAATTATGCGAACATGCCACTGTAGTGGAATTGCATTAACACAAAATGCACAAAGTTACTAGACGCGGTCGCAGTGTTTTGAAAGGTATTTTATCTATAATACTATGCTTTTTGGTAGTTAGATTAGTTGCGGGCGGCATGAACGTACACAAATATGCCATGGCAAACACTTATGACAACAAACATTTATCCATCACTTAAATGTCAACCTCGACCGGAAATCGAACTCGGAACACCTAGCTCGGCAAGGTTACTACCGACTGGGCTACGAGGTTGTCCAAATACCGGCACGTTAAGCCATTAATTCTCGTTATTAACGTTAGAAAGCTATCGTTTGACAGATCAGAGTATTTGAAAGAGTTTGGACGGCATACGAATCTTTTCCGCTTGTTTGGATCACGAACCGCTCTCTATAATACAAACTGATAGTAAAGTATCTCTTGTTTTAGCGAGTGCTCCCTTTTTTTGATTGACTTCAGAAAAGAGAAAGTTTTCAATTAATTATTATATTTTTATGTTTGTTACCTCGGAACTGGATCATTCATTAACCAATTTGGGAAATTCCTTTATACTTTATACTTCGATCGAAGTCCCACTTAAATTTGAAAAAGAAAATCTCACCACTAAGGACAAAAAATAGGAGATAAAACCTAGAAATTAAACTTGTTTAACTTGAGGTTATATATGTAATCTGTGTGGATTGAAGTCGAAAGTTTTGCAATCGGCAAACTGACGTATTTAAACAGCGAATGCTAATCCTGGAAGATGTGACTAATGACTTCGGATATCACGATAAATCTAAAATTGAATTAATATCTTAATTAGATAACTTGGTGTTCGGTTCCAAATGTTTTGAAACTTATAAGATTCGCTGCTTGTGTGGTAAAATTTTGTAAAATTACATATGTTGGAGTTTTAATGACAATAACATGAGTCTGTTTTGACGTAGGAATTTGCATGTGGAGGAAAAATATGTAGGAAGAAATGTGCATCGATATAAATATCGATATAAATAACAAACATTTTTCACTATTTAGCTAATTAATAATGAACGCCATCTCTTAGAATACATATAAAGTACCACAAACTATAAACGAACTACGTTGTACTTCTGTCAATAAGTTACTATAGTAAGTAGTTATAAATTTAACAAGTAACACATAATATGTGTTACACTTACCGGAAAAAGATATTCCACCCTTTTTTGTCATCTTTTTATCGGAATTGGTGCACTTTTTAAATATACAGCTCGGTACTTCGGCAATACAAAATTACATTAGTTTGCAAGTCAATTTATTACGTCACTGAGTTCGAGTGGGCTCTCCCTTAGCGTATTGGTCTCCCTTAGCGAGTCGGTAACATTTTTTTATTTAATGACCTGACCGTAGAAATATATTAAATCTATGGGTATGTGTGGAACCTATTTTGAAATAACCTGTTATTTTTTCACCACTGAGCTCAAGGTTCTTTTCAGAATGAAATGGGTTAAGGTCATATTCCGCCAAGTTGTGTGGCAGATTTTATTCTCCTTCATATCAACTTTCGCAAGGTTCTTCACGTTCTTTTTCTTTAACATAAAAGTAGTAACCAATTTCTTATCCCACAAATGATTTCGAAAATGTGCAATACAAAAAAATAATTTATTTTGCAAACCAGATCATAAGTAAAATAACAATTTTCAAACAAGCAATATTCAAATAACTAAACTACAGCTTATCACCTAGTTAAAATATGTTTTTGTGGTAACAAGAGCTTTTGTTCTATTATTAGGTATATACCTATTACTTATTTTGCAATGAAGCAAGCAATTTTGTCTCTCGGTAACAGATAAAACAGGTGGTGAGCAGCAGTATTTTTCATGATGTAAAAGAAAACAAAAGCTCGATAGTAAAATATTGCAATTTAATACTTCGTTTTTAGTCGACAACGCATTGATGATGCCTTTGGTGTTACTGATGTGCATGTGCGAGGGTCATCACTTACCATTATGTGGCTAATCTACTCGTTTGTCTACTAGTTACGTAAAAAAAAACAAATTAAATTAATTGTTAAATTAATTAATTAAACTTTGTTGCAAAGTAAATTAATACTAATTTCATAAAAAAAACCTTCTGTTAACAAATTGCTTTATTTATGATTAATCAAAAGTTGTTCCTAATTTTAGTAGTTACTTTATATACCTAAGTCTTATTTGTTGCCAATGCCACATCTCCATTATTTTAATATAAATGATACAGGTATGATGGGAAAATAATTAATAATAAAATTAAATAATACCTGCTTCGGTGAAAAAACCTGCACACCTGGAGAATTTTTCATAGCATTCTCCAACGTGTGTGAAATCTGCTAACCCCCACTTATCCAATGTAGCCCTCGTAATCGCGAAATTCGAGCCCAGCATTGGGACAATATGGAGAGTAAACATGATGCAGTTAAATCTGATAAATAAAATTGACAAAAAATAAATAAAAGAAAACTCTATGAAAGACCTCAGAAATAATATCCCTTATTATGGCAAAAAGCAATCATGTATATGAACCATAATGTATTTCAGGTATGTTTACAATTATTAAATATCCCTTAAATATTTAGTGAACTTTATAAATACAAGGAATATGCGTAATAAGTATATTTACCTTCAATTATATTACCTTAGGAGATAAATTCAATTTAAATTAAACTGAATTTTGAATTTTAATCACATGTCCTTCATCATTATTTATGGTTAACCAAAAGTCATCTTGATTAAAATTACTTAACCAATGTGTTGGTCTTTTCTTGAATTCCGTGTCTGAAAACAGGTTCTGGTCTACAAAGCGTTCTTCATGTGTGTGCTGTAAATAAAACGATTGGATTAATTTTTTTAATTATAATATATATCAGTAGTTCTCAATGCATTTAACGAATGATGAGGCAAAGCGCGTCCGCACCGGAGGATCGTTTGCAACAAAATGATTGATATTCACTGCACTTGACACTAATAAAACAAAATTACGATCATGTTTGGTACATTAAAAATTTTTCTTAAATTTTAATGCTGCCATTGCTATCGACGCAGAAACAAAAAAAATATCGACTTTTTTCCAAACTTTTTACATACTTTTGCAATTATTTCAATAAAAATATTTTTTTCATTTGCAGAATTCTTAAAACTGGATACAAAAACAAAAAAAAAACTGGATAAAAAAATAAGATTTCGTGGATGTAAATTAATAAAGTGTAAATTAATAAAGTCTTAAACATCCTTATTTTATTATGCTAATTATCCTTAAAGTATCCCTCATACACAAATAAATTATTTTACTGTATTTTACAATATAAAAACCCTCAAGGTTATTGCAATCCCAAACAATTACACTGAAATGTGAAATGTATATTATGTGCGAGTAACGTGTGTAATTTTACAATACCTTTATCTCTCTACTACTAAACTCTACTCAAAATTCTTTTAAATTGTAATTTTTGTTCGATCCTATAAAAAGTTCCTTGCATTGTGGTAATATTAATTAGATGGTTGAAGCGGTAGGAAGAACAATACGGCGAAGTTGTGTCAGATATACCAAACGGTCTATAGACTTATTATTATGAGACATAATAAAGTCATCACGTATAAAATTTACGCGACGTATAATTAAGGCACAGATGTTTCCACCTTTAATTATGCAAATGTGACTTAATTTTATTAAACCTTTAATTTAATTTCTCTGTCTGAATAAATTTTGACTACTTAATGTAAAACCTTCGTCATGAAATTCGCTTCACTTCCACTTGCTTCTTGTTATTCTTGTTAACCCTGGATTGCTCGAGCCGGGAGATCGAGCATTTTGTTGCCCGCTACAAAAAACCATCTATTCGTTACATTACAAGAAATTGCATGGGTTAGCCACACGATGAAAGGTTGTTGTCGGTGTTGTTTTTGGAGGCGAATTTCTCAGGATATCAGTGCTGGTCAGTCTGGATGGCTTCTTAGCTCATACAGTGAAGCGAATGTGTTCCAATTTACACCTAAAAAAGGCAGCTGTCTCGATCCTGCTAACTGTCGACATATCAATAATCTCCGTACTCTGCAAGATTATGGAGTGCATATTGAACTCGCGCCTGATGATATAACAGGAAGGATCTCACAAGCCACCGATAGTACGAGCACCGCCGAAATTGACTGGAGATGTTCTCATCTACATCTGGAGATGTTCACATGTACATCTGGGCTGATGTAGGTGCCAAATGTCACCTATCAGCATTGAAAACAATGGAGAAACGTGCAAAGAGGCTTATTGGTAACCAAAATTGGTTGAGATCAACTATTTGAGGTTCGAGCACAAGCGTAGGGTAGTTACCCTATCGATATTTTATAGGATACATGTTGGAGAGTATGTGCAGGAATTACACTATCTGATTTCTCCATTCATTTTCTACCCTCGCACGATACGAAGCACGGAGATTATCCATGCTTTTGTCTTAAACCTTTGTAGTCGCTCTGATGCAAACTTTTTATATTGGATTACCGCATCCGAGTTTTCATCCCATTACAGTGGGGATGACTATTAAGTCAAAAGTGAATAGACTTCTTCTAAGTTAATGTACTTTACCATTGAAGGCTACATCGTCTTTTACCATCAGGTGAGTGTGCAGTCTATTACAAATAAAAAAAATCGAACAATCGAGCATCGGAGTAAATGTTCATCTAACAAAAATGGAAGGGTAAAAAATGGGTGCAATAGACTAACAGGTACGTATATGTATCAAAACTGTTTAGCTAAAATATGTGTTATGGATGATTTTATGTAGATAAAGATAAAGATTTTTATGAATTTTCCCAAAGATTTTTTTCTGTAATAAAATATAAGACATTAAGAAATGATACTTTTTTCTAATTTGTTTGACTTTCTTTTAAAATAATAAGAAATACATATATAAACCGTACATTTTATTAAGTACGGTTAAATGCTCCCTACGCGATCTCTCACGTTTCACGCAAAGGCGCGCTTGCATTAGAGTTAAAATATCACTTGTAATTAAAATTTTATTATACTTAAGGTCTCGCTAAGAATTAGCATAATAGCTAATCCACTTTAACACGTATGTAATTTTTTTTTACAAAAATAATTTAGTGGTTAGTAAGAAGAAGAATTTTTAAGAAAGAGACATTTTCTTACATCAATTACGTCATAGCGTCGAAACGGAATACGAGTATATTCACGGGAATTTTTGGTTCTTCGATAATTTTCTAAGTTACCGTTGTCGTTTGCTGGCCGTCTTTTATGAAATTCTTGTAGCGGTATAACATTTCTCCTTTTTATGTTACCAAAGGATGAAATATATGGGGTGTACTCCCCAAATTCTTGACAGAATACTGAAAAAGCATGGAGCAAAAATATTGTGAAATGCATTTTATGAGCATGGTTATAACATGATTTATGTCATGTTTTATGAAGAGTTTAAAGTACATAGATTGTGAAACTAGTTTCTGCCTCGTGTTGCACTTGTTAAATGTCTAAAATTACAACTCCAAATTTTATAGTTGTTTATTTTTCTCTCCTTCGTTTTTTTATGTTTGTTTCTCCTGATAGTTTATATTGTATATTGTGTTTAAATTGACTGCTTCTTCACAGTATTTTCAATATAGACATAGTAATTAATCATTAAAATGTAGAAGTTTTTGTCTACTAATAGGGAATAGGTTGTCTCCTTAATGATAAGCAATAATATCTTGCTGTGCAGTAGGCTCCACAAAAATATGTAGATATGTGAGCATTTTCAAAAATATTCTGCCTCTTAAATAACTTTATAGATATTTTTTTATTTCTCATTGTTCTTTAAGAAGTAATTTTTTCTTAACAAAGTTATTTGAATTTTACAACGTTTTTTTCATTTTTAAATTATCCAAGAACTTCCAAAATATATAAATACTGACAATTTTTATCTAAGACGGCGATATAACGAAAGCGATAGATTATATCACTCCTCTCTGACGCTAGATACATTTAGTAGCAAGTAGCTACATTTAGTTCTAGTTATGTGGTTTAGTGTGGGGCGACAAATTTAATTTAATTTTGAAACAGGGAGGGTTACTCTTATACGATGCTCTTGTAATAAAAAAGAAAACGATCGAGTGACAGCTTCAATGGGAATTAAATTTGATTGAGATTTTAATTTTTTTTTGCCAGTAGACTATGATGTTTCAGTTGTATCGAATCAAAAATCAAAACATGTGCCAAATATAACTAAGGTATTATAATTTGGTTTATTTGTTTCGATTAATAAGTTATATAATGATGACCTATTAATTAATTATATTATTAATACTGACTGATTCGTCCATTATATATAATGTAGATGAGAAATATAAAACGAATTCCATATAAGACGAAGAAGACACATCAAGAGGAAATTGAAATTGGACGAAATTGAGGAATGTTGGATAGTTATAACATGTTGTTAATCAGAAAAGTTCATGGAGCAGCGGCCAATATAAATTTTAACAACATGTTATAACTATTTACATACATATTTCATACCTTACATATTTCATAACACAGACCAACGATAATAAATCGATACATTAAAATTATACATACTAGTTTTTACTTGCACAGTGTAAAAATTTTACGACGGAAATTTGATATTTCTCAGACTGGAAAAATACTTTACAGAGGCGTATACGATATGATTTCAGCTCAGAATTTACATATACGACCACGGAAATATTGTAACATTCGTATCTTTAGACATATAAACCGTGATGTGTCTGTTAGTAATAGAGTAACTTATAAACGATGTAACCGACTCAGGTCATATTCACACATTTGCTAAAACCACCATGGAATATAACTTTCATTACATAGGTAGCATTTTAGCAGAATCTAACGTTTATAAAATTAAATGATCAGGATATTTTTAGTGCATTGTTATTTCTAAACAATGTAAAAAATAGTTGCCTTTTTGTTACATAAAATAATTTAATGTTTGACAACAATCCCACCTGACGGTAAGTGGTGATGAAGTCTAAGATGGTGAACGCAATAACTTATGAAAGTCTAGTTAGTCACTCTCCTCAAGTCTTTGCCTTTTTCTTGAGTGTTTCTACATTTTTCTTTTGAAGTATTCAATAGAACTGCGATGGTCTACTGATTTGACTGGTGAGCACAGAAGACTGGAGACTTGACACTAATCAAATTTATGTTATGTGTTTTAGCAATTCATTACACTGGCTTCAGAGAAGGGAGGCATCGTGAAGAAATATTTACATATGATAGTTCTTATACGCTTAGTGGCGTAGTTATTGTGAGAAGAAATCTGAGATCAGCAGATATTAAAATATAGCGATATGATACACAGTGGCGTACGTCATTTTGAGAAAGTAAAAAGTGGAAATCTCAAAAAGTGGGTATGTAAGTACTGCATTATTTCACAAAAAACGACAAAACAACGACCGAATTCATAATAATATCGTCACGTGTGATAAAAGCTACATCCTGTAGGAAAATCGAAAGTGCCAATATGATTAAGCGCCGAACAACGGACCCAATCTTGGTCCAAACGAAAGTTGACCCGAAAGTACCGGTGCATGTTGCTAGTGTTATTTTCTATAGGTTTTTGAAATCAGGCCAGGCAATGACTGCCGATTGGTTTTTCAACAATCGAAAACAGTAGTGAAAAAACTTAAAAAACCAAAACGCTTCAATTGTTTTAACCCATTTCTCAATAAGAATATATTCGACCACACACTGTGTTCTATCGACCACACACTGTATTTTTGACGGTATTCAGTAAATCTGCGACTGGAAACTTGACATCTTTCATCATACACTTCAGATATAGATTCAACTAATTTCCACATTTTACGGAATTAAGAAACTTCTTGTAAGGAAAAAATCCAATGACGCCAAAACCTTAAAAAATTAATTAAAGCTCTGCAGAATTTTTTTAGCCGAGGCAAATAAACTTTATATAAAAAAATGTACGATACGATGAATTATTTTTATGATACCAACACAGGTACTGCATTACACGAACATAGAGATCGTATAGTATCTCGAAGATTTTGATTAGTGAAATTTTTAAATATATACTTACTTTACAGAAAAACCTTATCAATATCCTAAATTCCAAAACTGTCAAAAAACTAAAATTACTCCTAATTAACTGAAATATAATTCATTATTAATAATCACGTTATTAAAGAAAAACGAATTACGTCCTTTTTATAACTTTTTATCGTCCTTTTTATTACTTTAATTTATAATTTATATCCAAACACCATTCATTACTGGCCTGTTCTGTTAAACAAATTTGATAATTCTAACGTTTACTAATCAAAATTACTCACAGCTCTAATAAAGCATGATTACAAAATCCTATTATTTGTACAGGTGGAAAAATCAATAGTTGATTGTATCTGATTCCAATTTTGAAGCCAGAATTGTTATCGTTGTACCACACGCGACGTAAAGTTTTATACAACTCGAACAGCCAACTTTTAGTGCTGACGATACGATGTATCCTCGACCTTTTAATGCATTGTGCTACGTACGATACGAGTTTCCGTGGAGATGAGTAAATCCTGGGACGGAACTGGGGCGTTTATTTAAGATTGTGTGCGTCTAAACGCCAGAAGACTGCCGAGGGAGTTTAGTGCCTCATAAAATCTATCAATTGTGAATTTAGTCGCATGGGATATTTACTGTAAATATATCCAGGAGAGTGTTTCGATTTTTGTAAAAATTGATAGGCACAATATTTTTATTTACTAACGTCCACATAATAATTCATTTTTATTACGAATCCTAGTGTAGTCGGTGACATGGACATACATAAATAAGACCTTACATACACCATACAACAACATATATATTTCAATCATACAAATATCTGCTCTTGTCGGGAATCGAACTCGGAAACCTCACACTGAAGGCAGTCATCACCTAGTAGTTTACGTGGTCTCATATTGATTTTTTATTAAATAATATGCCAAAAATAGACCCGTTGTTCCGTAGATGAAGGGGGG
>PDGT01000047.1:915761-943211 GCA_003671415.1 Megathymus violae | reverse complement strand
GAATGGTATATAGTACGAAATTTGTATTTCTAATTTACCCCTAACACCTTTATGTACCCCCAAATTCAAAAATTTTTTTGGTATGCATTTATCGTTAACTATATAAATTTACGAATTTTGACCTTATTAGTTCAATACGTACAAAAATTTCGGATGTAACAGCTGAGAATAGTCAAACGATAGCGCGAGTAATACTAAAAGGGGGCTTAGTTTTTGACCGTGTGTAAAGTAAAGTCAAGGTTTACATTACGACTCCTACTAAAAAACAGTAGAAATAAATATGTATAACTCATTTAACAGCATCGTTGGCGTCATGGCCAAACATTTTCGCGGACTGACAATTCGAGCATGGTAACGTTTCAACGAGAATTTACAGTTTAACAATCATTACAAACGAAAAGTGTAATAGTTCCTTGCAGTGATATATTAGTCTCCAGTACGGTAGCAGCACAACTAACGTTCGCCATAGCTCCTGTTCCTTACGTTATTATTTCGTTGTAGAACCAGTTGCCTAGTATTGAATCTTAATGACCATACTGCCATCAATCGGGTCGCTTGCCGCGTACAAATTCAAATTCAAATTCAAAATCATTTAGTCATATAGGTATTCAGTAAATACGAAGTATGAACGTCATTTTTTGCTTCTACCACCGTTTCGAAAAGGTGCTTTAACAATGAGGAGAAGAAACGGCGAAAGAAACTCCTCAGCACATCTTTTAAACAACGTATGGTAATTACAAAAGTTTAAACCTGCGCGGAACTGGTTTCGACACTAATTTTGTCCAGGCATCCTTTCCAACCGTTCCGTTTAGCAACCATATTCATGATTATCTCCAAATATATTTATCGAACTATCATCGTTAGTAATAAAGTTCCTATTTACTACTTACTTTTCTTTCATAGGACAGAAAGTATTGGGACAGTTAAACGACTGCCTCCTGACTTGTTATTATACTGTATTCAGTACATAACGTTGATTTATTCTGTATATTTACCCAAACGTCGTGGAACCCGTATGTTTGTTCAAACACATTTAAGTTAAAGGTTTGTTGGTTAACAAATCAATGATTCGATGTAGCTCGTGTTGCTTTGATTGATGATTGCAACTTTTAAAACAAAGGTTGTTATTTTAGATTGAGTTCGTAAAAGTCAAGTAAAAATAATTCATTGCTATGTTGAGTAGAAAGTGGAAGAGCTTAGACGTATTCTTGTTTATATGTATGTATAAACTTGTAGTTCTGTACGATAGCTTTACCACAGTTTAATGAACTATCTATATCTACTACGATTGGTTAAAAATGTCTGGACAGGCAATCGTATGAGCGCGTTAGGTGCTTTAACTCTAACAGCATTTGGGGAAAGCGTTTCTGAATAGGATAAATATCAATAAGGAAATAAGGAAAGTAATTATTTATTAAGCTATATTATTATTCTGTATCATAAATTCAGAATATAATTATAATAATACATTCTGTATCTTAAGCCTAGCCATATACATATATATATGATGGCATCTGTAGACTGTGTCAATTTTATTCGATATTAAAAGGGATGAACGGCTGTAAGTTTTTACAATGCGATATTATTTACCAGTTTCTTAGAAATAAACAACCAGAAAACGCGAAATTAATTGTTCAGCAATAAATAAAAATAGAGAAAGCGTGAGAAACATAACAAGTTACCAAAGTACTGCGGTAAGAGATAAAACCTTTTTACTGTTCTTTAGTAGTTTTCAATAGCTCTCAATATTGTTGTGTGCGGAACTCTAATATCATACAAATAATTTAATATCAATCACAACTACTCAAAAGACCTGATGTATGCGATGAAGTGGCCCGATTTCAAAGTAATACAATTTGCAGAGAACAAGGAAATGGGACAAAAGAGGGAGAAAAATAGCAGTTTGTGGATTCCTGTTACAAGTAAGTTTTTACAACGAGTAGCTTGCTCAATTGATGTGAACGGCAAAGATATCATCGACGCATTCCTGGCCAACGGCAAAGTTAGAAATACATAAAATTTCTAACCACATATCGGAGTACTACTTCAGTTGAACGGGTTGTTTCGGCCATCGTCTCATCCGTTCTTCATCAGTATGAATCACAAGCGGGAAAGGTTGGCTTAGACTCGAGGCTAAATTTACCCCTTTTACTTAAATATGTAAACATAAACATTAAAAATTAAATGTTTACCTAACGTGAAGAATAAGTGCATAAAAACTTGGTAAATTGTGTTGTGTTCTGTAGGGTATAAGAGTTTCCAAGCAGCCTTGAGTTAAGACTAAGCCAACCTCCTCTGCTCGTAGTGTTCCCTATTAAAAAGTTGCTGCCCCCTGTGGTAGGGTTATTTAACTGTCATTCTAATTACTTTTCCTTGTGGAATTAACCGTGACTTTTTGTTTTACATAAATTAAGTTAGTGTTAGTCTGTTATGTGGTGTTTTTAAATTTCAAAGTTCAATCAAAAGTATATTCGTAGACTGGCACCTAAATGGCTTGAAAGGATTGCATATTATTGCATACTATGCATAACATGCGAACTTGTCGCCAAAAACACATGATATGAGTGTCAAATCTTCATCGCTTACTTCATAATAATAATGCTTATGAATCAAGCAAACACCCGCACTCCCAGACGTTCAGTTCTTCCAATTTCCTTGGGTGAAGGACATCGCTAACCACTTTTAATAAAACAATTTCAAATGCTAATTTTCAAACTTACAGAAAACAAAGTCCACATTCACGAGGTAAAATCCGTTAAGAAGCCGGCGACGTTTCAGGCGTCACTGCGAGCGACCTTAATTATAGGACAAATATTCTCCTTAATTCCGGTCAATGGTGTGAGTAGCAATAAGGCTTCAGACGTCAGGTGAGTAGATTATTGTCATCATATCCCAATTGATTTCTATCGAAACTGAATTTCTTCTCGATATTGGATATTAATTTATTGATATTCCTCAAATCTTAGTTTGTAATACATCAAAGAATCTGACTATAAAATATGTATCTCGCTAATAGATGGTAAATACATATATTTTTAATTACCTTTAAATTTAGGAATTATCTATCAGCCAGTTGTTTATACAGATGGAGAAATATGGCAATGAAGTCATTGGTCTCTTGGAGAATGTAACGAAATTAATTATATGTATATACGCCTTTAAGAAAATATCGTTCACAAGAATTAATTAATGCGTTAAACGTTTTAGGATTGACATATAAACATTTGTGTGTTAGTATTTGACGAAATCAATTCAGTGTCATCTCATGACAATCCAAAATTATTTTTGAGATTGTCTACTTACAAGGAGACTATACCTCTTAATTTTTTCACCGACATGTCTCGGAAAAACTGCTCGACCTATTTCTAAAGAGAACAAAATAGTAGAAAGAAAACTCTTTTTCAGATTCATCTGGTCATCATGGAAATGTCTTTACTTATTTTTGTCCCTGACAGGACAAATTTTCGTAACAGTGATGTGTATTCACAAAGAAGTGCATTCCGTCACATCGCTGAACTCAACTAGTAAGTCTTTTAATTTAGTATATTTTACGTTTGACTGCCATCCCACCAGATGGTAAGTTAAATTCATGGATAGTAACTTATTTGGTATGAGTTTATTCACTTTCAACTATTGTTAATTTTTAAAGATACTTTTTATCCGACTTTCAAAAGGAGTTAGTTAACTTCAAAACATTAGCGGGGTAGACGAAACCAATCTTTCGTACGTACCTTGTCTCAAAAATAACTTGGAGAGAGATTAGGGGCCATCCCAAATGGAAGTTCGTTACTGCTCGTAAGTCTTCAATAGAATTTAACGCCTCCTATGCCTGGATATAACACTCTGAATCAACAATTTAAGTTTCCCTCCGAAGCATATGTAATTTTAGCCACCGAAAATTATCCTTCCAAATAACAACTGCATCTCAGCTGTGTACTTATCTCAGCCGATACGTAGCCATTAGGCTGTAAAGTTATATATTCGGTGCATTTTAATTGCATAACAAAAACTATACGTCATGAAAGCTATTTAAAATTTGACTGATTATACAGATATACATGTGGTGATTGTTGAATAAAAATGCATCTTCAATACCACAACGCTTAAATCTTCACGATAGCACATTATTATAACTACATCTTCGAACGTAAGCGAATAGCATACTGTCTTTACCACAACTTCTTCATTCTGCCTTCCATTCCAGTCATCCCCGCAATCCCGCCGTTCAATCTGAATTCAATAGATTGAGACTCAGTCACTATGTTACCTTCCACGCACTTGATTTCTACTTAATAAATTTTTAATTAAAGTAAATTTTCTATCTAAAACACATTACATTTTTTATATATTATATTTTGGTTTATTTCTATGTAATATAACACTAAATGTATCAAATTGTACATACTAAATATCAAGCACATAGCAATACATACCATCATAGGAAAAGGAACATGTGAACTGGTTGGTTCTACAACATTCATGGATTTAAAAATAGATTTATGTTAACAATGGATCTTATTAAAAATTGGATGATTATTTCCATGACAAAAGATATGATAATGAATTTAATACGTAATAATATGTAATAGTTAGTGGCATCATTAATATGAGAAAAATAGAGTCCATCCTCCTCAGGAGGTTCTTGTCGCTGCTTCTCTCTAAACCCCCATGTTTTAACATCCTGTTATGACGACATACTTTGACGTGTGAAAAGTGTTTTAAAAGATCGGTATATGTAGAAGAAAATTTAATTCATATCAAGATTAAGGGTAAAGGCGGTCTGTAAAATATGCAAAAATTTTCGATATTTTTTGAGTAAATCACACTGTTTGTAATATCGAGGTCTTAACAGGTGGAAAAAGTAAACCATTAAGAGAAACAAAAGTACGTTTTCTACGTAAACTTAACATTTATCATTCACTGTCATCTACATCAATCCGATTCCGAAAAAGGTCTTAAGCCTTAACAAGATTAGAACGTTGTTATCCTTAAACGAGCACAATTTCTGCAAACAAAAAAATATTTTTGGATTTTAGATTTTACAAATAGACTTCAATATTATGCAGTGAGACTCACGCTGGGAAGACCTGAATTAGAAACTTGTACGGTTCTCTGATTTAACGATGTTACGTGCGCGTTTGAATTTACCTATAACTTGATTCGATGAAGAAGTTGAGGAAACTGTATACCCGAATAGTTCATCCAATATAATTTCACATCTGCAAAGTTTACAAACGAGCTTACAGCTTCGTCCTTAACAACAGCCTGCATGTTGTATTTTAAAAATAACATCCTAAGCACACATTTGAACAGCACTGTACCTACTTAACGATTTCAAATGGATTTATTGATCTGATATAAATTATAATTACTACGTTAAGTGAATTCGTTAACAATAAATGTAAACTAGTCCATTAGTTTAAATTGAACCCTCATCTCGACTCGCATTCGTTAGCGACGCAGCGCCATCAATTTTACTGTGCCAACGTGTACTGGCGCGTTCATAACACTTTCTGTTGCTCACATAATAGAGTTTGGGTTTTTTATTACAAGTCACTCGACCTCTGTTCGCTTCGTTCATAATCTTATTATTCACAGAAAGTATTATTTACCGAAACAATTGTTACTCGTATTCATGTAGTTGTTACGTAAATAGTCGACAAACGAGAAGATTCCTTAATGAAATGTCAACAACGTGAGAAATTTACAGTTACTCTCTTGAAATTGTGTAATAGTAGATTATGTCACTTCTCATCGTATGCTTTTTATCTCTCTCTATAAGAATAATAAAGAAGAAATGCCTTTAATGGTGACAAATATTTTTATTTACATAACCAAATTACAAATTGAAATTGTCTGTAACATTTTGTTAAACGTCTACGTCTTCATATTGTTTTCAAAAGGTTCAGCGCTTTTTATGGGGCTTGGAGTTCGTTTTCACAATAAGGTTCCCAAGTTGATACGGCAATACGGGGGTTGCCCATTGGGACTTTTAAGCGACACATTAAAACATAGCTTATAGGCGACGGATATTATAGTGTAGATGAATATACTAATGACAAGGACGCATGGAAATAATAGTGTCGAAACCAGTTCCGCACAGGTCTAAACTTTTGTAATTACCATGTGTTGTTTAAAATATGTGCTGAGGAGTTTCTTTCGACGTTTCTTCTCCGCAGTGTTAAAGCACCTCTTCGAAACGGTAATAGAAGCAAAAAATTACGTGCATAAGTGTAAGTGTAAGTTAGTTCGATTTTGAACTGTAGGTTAGTTCGACTTCAGAGGCAAACAGCAAAGCACAAGTCTCACTTTGGGATTGAGAATGGTTATATCACCACTATGTTTCAGTGCGAATTATTTGAGGGGTTATTAACCAACCTGAATGTCGGAAGTTTATATGCCGCCTAAAGGTCTCCGACATACCTTAACGACTGGTATTCAACGATAAACTAATAACAAGGAACACTGGCTAGAGGAAATTTTGCCACTAACACCAATCTAACTAACAATTACACCCGCAGTTACATCAGCAGTAATAACATCAATACAAGCCATAAGGCTATGAGCGCTCCGGTATATGTGAAAAGTGAGTAAAACGCTGTCGCCCGCGACTGTACGTATAGGCTTTTAATGGTTCACGTACGTATGTACGTCATTATAACACGGGTATTGCAGAAACATGCTTTGATGCTGCTTTTTTAAATATTCATTCAGCATTTTAATATTTTTACATTATTAAACAATAAATTGTTAAAAGTAACAGTGATATTCAAATGGTTTGAATGACGCACCTCTATTTAAACTCATTTGCGTTTTATAAATACTCGTTTCGGTGAAAAGAAAATATCATGAGGAAACATGCATGCTCTGGAATTCTTGAAGATTCTAAGAGGCACATTAAATCTACTAATGTTTATTTTTATTATAAGAGGAGATTTGAATCTAGCAAAGACTATTTTGGGTTGTGTACGTTGATACTTTTGCACTATTTTTATGCATTAAGTTGCAATCTTGGTATATTGCATTATTATAATTAATATTTGTTTTTTCTCTCTCCGAACATTGTTAACCACTATATGTGCCATTATTACTATAGTTATAGCAAGTAATATTACTATAGTTATCTTGTTAATGTTTAAAAAATATTTTTATGGTGTTAGTGACATTGAGGTAATGATTATAGTATAAAAGATGAAGTTGATGGAATATTGCGTAATTTAAGGTGGCTATTTAATAGTTTCGGTAAAAATATACCGGCACGAACCGGTGGTTGATAAAACTATTGGGACAATATAAACAGTACGGTCTTACCACTGTGTTTGTGGTTCTATTACTAGGTCTTAGTGGGACCTATTAAGTAATTTAGTAAAATTAGTAGTAGTAGTAGTAGTAGTATTTAGTAAATTTTTCGATTATTGTGGTTTGTTAATTGTGACTATTGGGTATGGTTATATCCTATGATTTTTATGTAAATTTGTTTTTCATGTACGGTGAAGTCATGCTTATGTAAGTGGATAGCTTTATCTGTTAATATTGTTCAGTTCCAATATTATTTATGTATTTTATTTTCCAAGATTGCCTGCAGTTTATATTTGTACTGCTCCCTTATATATACAACAGTAGTTAGACGCATGGGTGAATTCTATCGCAATATGTTTCTTATAGTTAGCTCTAAGTTATTTTGATTTTACTTAATTTCAGTACTTATAAATATTTAGTATACTTTAAAATTACGAATGTACAACCAATGTTAATTTTTTAACCTTTTTTCCTTTCTTCTACACACAGTTCACATATACAAGAGCCTACCTTCTTTTATATTTTACAAATTCATATATCGCGGAACATTGCTCACACGAGCTTTCGTTCATACAGCCGGTACTTGACGAAATGATTTTCGAACGCGCTCATACGGTCAGAAATTCTCGTCGCTTTATTTTCGCCTATACATTAGTTTTGGGACATAATTCATCATATCGAAGCTATGCGTTTGACTCGCTTATGTCGAAATGTATGTAGTTGTACCACATCTGTGTGGTGTGAACCGTCCAAAGACATTTGTATTCTATCCCAGAGTGGGTTAAAGTTCTTAATTTATTTATGATGGAATACAGACGCATACACTATCCAATACATTTCTTTTTTTTTTATAATAAGCGACGGTAAATCATTTAATATCGTTATCTATACATTTTATTCATGAAATCATAACAAAAGAGCTACAGATATAATAATACACGCTCACAATATTCACTTTCCATAACATGTCTATCAGTGAGTGAGCAGGTTAAAGTAAGAAACTTGAAGTATATTTATTTTTATTTCACTTCAGCGAGGCTCACCTTCACTAGGTGATGTAATATAATTCAGAGGATTTATTTTAAAAAGGAACGCAGTGTCTTTTTATTCGAGGATGCTGAATGTGGATGATGATTGTATGTGTTTGTAACTTGCTTTGTACTTTCAAGGTCTTGTTAGTTTTGTTCTGAAAAATTAAATTAAAAGCAAAATAAGTGCTAAGAATTCGTCCGTACGTTAATAATCTACGTCAACCTGTCCATTTTGTGGTTCATCCAATAAAAAAACTGATGAAGCAACAGCCTTGGTTTCTGTTATTTCATTGCCACAATACATTCCTAGCTAGCAACTTCTTAAGGTGACCCTTTATATTGAATTTTGAATGTTACATTCACAATGTCGGAGCATGTGAAACCTTTTTAAGTGCAACGGGTACTCACAATTTTTGTATTTTTTGATGGTTTTCCACTTAATTATATGTCGTTAGTCTCGTGTGTGATAGGTGCCTAACAACGCAAAATGAACTAGACCTAAAGTTGACAGCCTTGTCTGTAATTAGTATCTGTCAAGTGTCGTTGACATTTACAGTTACTTTTGACAGTTGTTTTAATAGTTTCTCTCCGTTACTGCGGTCTCACTCTGGCCATGTTCCATGTACTGTGTCAAAATATGGGTAAAAATATAGGAAAAAACAGAAAAAGATTGAGTAATGTTGTAATTAAAATCTATAATGCCTGGGATGATATAAGTTTACAGTCACCTATTAAGGTTGTTCATCGTTCTTTACTTGACCAGCAACGCGTCGGAAACGCTACTGGTATTACTAATCTCCACTAGAAACCGTGACCACTGACCATCAAGCATCCTGCTTGGTCGTTGGCTAATATCAATATCACATGTTTAGTAGGTGACATGTTTACAAATAGCTTACAGCTTTCTAGAGATATGACTGAACTGTTATTTATTGTTACTGTTATTTTCAGCACCAATAATTTTTTACGGAACCACATGTATAACTATGTTGATGTTCCTCCAAGTAGCCAGGAACTGGCCGAGCCTGGTTCAGCATGTCACCAGCTTAGAGGAGATGGACCCAAACTTTGACAAAAACCTCGCTAAGAAGTGCAACATAACATGTGCTGTCGTACTTACTTCAGCTTTAGGTGAGTCTTACTTATGCATAAATGACGGAGCATCAGTAACCTGTTATGATATCTTTTTGAGACGTTCTTAGTGGGCTGAATTTTGTTGCTGTTGACATAGAAAGTATCAAGATGCTGAATAACAACAGATTCTACAGGAACATTATATTTCCCGTGAATTAACTTGTTATTCAGCTATTATAGTTTTATAGTTTCAACGATTATTTAAATATGAATTTAGACTATTACTTTAATTACGGGGGGTGATGATAATAATTCAAAACATACAGTCCGCCATCTTAGTCGCGACCTTTTTCTTTTTAAATGAAATGACGTTTCTACATTTTTTATATCAATTACTGCGTATATAGCAGTGATAGTCTTGTGTTTTGAATGTCAGCCTCCAGCTCGAGAGACTCAAGTTTAGTCCTGCAAGAATCTCGGTTTTTCAATTTACGTGCGTATTATAAATTAATTATCATGCTTCGGTAAAGGAAAACATACTTAGAAAACCCGTAACCTTGAGAATTCTCCATAATATTTTTACAGTTATGTGAACGCTGCCAACTCGGACTTAGCTAGCGTGACTAGTATTTTCCTAATATTATTTACTGAATGTAACATAAATTCTTAAATATTTTTCTTCTTAGCAACATAAGTACGTGGGGTGATTCAGCCATAAAAAACCATACAAATCAACTACCGTTTGTCCGCAAAAATATAACAAAAAAGTATAAAAATTACACCTATTTCACGGAATAATAAAGATTGAATTGATTTTATCTCTGGTGAACTGTGGGTTGTTAGTTGGTAACGCTTTTGAATTTCAATAGCCATATTATTCAATTTACCGTTTCCATTAAGTAAAAAACATGTTTTCTCGAATAATCCGGATACCTGAATTTATAAAGACGCGACCGCAATTTACACGGGCGGTTAATAGGAATTCGGGTGTCTATTGAAATCATTAATTAAAAGTATTAAACGAATTTCTGTGTTTTCATTACATTCGTTCTTCATTACATTGGTGTTAATTTTGTAAATCTAATTTCATTGATACCTGCCAAGCATAAATATGTTTTATTGCTTAAAAGAGAAATAATGGCGAACGTAATTTAATTAAACAACAAATTAAATAGGGCCAAAAGTATATAGTAGGTGATAGTAGTATCCTGCATCTGGTATAAAGATTCTCCGCGGCGCTAAAACTGTGCGCGCGGAGCCGTGTCGACCATGTCGAGGTGAAACATCACACCGAATCATAAAAGAGGACGTAAATACAATGTTTAAGAGCATATTAAACAAACTGCATATAATATGTCAGTTATTAAGATACTGCACATTAAAATAATTGCACTTAAACAACTATTATTTTAATTTTTGTTGTTTACCTGCAAATTTTCTATAGAAAGTATTCGAAATATAAGAAAGGAAATTTAAATAAAATATTATTATTGCCAAGAAGTTTGGCGAAGGTTCGGCGAAAATAAATAGCTGCCATAAAAACCTGGTACTGATAAGAATAAAATAAGAACATCCTTGAGCACCTTAAGCAATGTTATCGCTCGCGCTTATCTAGTCTAGTGCAAAAGGGCAAATATCGCGTACATGTTTTCTTTATTACCTGCGTCATGTTCTATTGTTTCCCGACCGAAGCGAAGCGTATTGAATAATTACGAGCCATCTCCTATAAAAAAAAGAAAGAAAAACCAACGAAGTTATGGCTGTACATACATAAAAATAAATATACACACGAATATAAAACTGCTTCCTTTTTATGTCGACGAAAAAAGACAATACAATATAATGTATTCTTTATTGTACCCTTCCAACGATTAAATAAGCAGCACCTTACAATTACAATAAATGTAAGGGACAGTTGTGGCCAAAACGCGGTCTTTTCGTTAAGTACGTTTATCCATCTGTTTTTAGTAATGGTGGCAAAGTAGTTTATTTCTAATTTAATAACACCTGCTTGCAAAATAACGCTTGATTCAAACATATCAATGGGAATTGATGATTTCAGTGGAACATATTCTATCCCTTCTGTCGGCATTTGCGGGAGCACTGGTATGCTTTCCTGATGTTAGTTCATACGAAAGCTTTGTACGGCATTACTACCCCTGGGTTTTCAACTTTATTCCATATTCACCTGCATTAGGGATTTTCACTCAGGTAAGATTTCTAATTGTTCTAGCAATCAAATATTATTGTTTTTTGTTTTAATATTGTTATTGTCGTTGTAATTATTATAACTACAGTGGATTATTAAGTTATGAATGTTACAATGTTTCAACGACGTTTACCCTTCCAAATAAATATTGCAGTCAACATCACGTAATATTTATAGTTCGTTAAATTTCAGTCTATTAATAAAAAAGTTATGAATTAATATATTTATTGTTCACATAACGAGAAAACCCAGTCCTAGAACAATGCAGGTACTATTTCTAATCGTAAGGCGTAGTTTTGCTGCAGCGAAGTGAGGGCGGTTTGCTATTTTACTTACTAAAATTGATGCACTGTCATATAATTCAAAAATTCATATTCTATGACAATATATCTCCTTCATCGTATTCAATTTGTACAAAATGATGTTGGACGAAAATGTTCATACGTACAGATAAATAACCTTCCGTCTTTCCTTTAATAAGAATCCAACAACGATCCGCACGATCTCGTTTTTCGTTAATCTCTTCTAAACCGTTTATTATTAAGAAAAATTTGAGATTTTTTTCTACATTTCATATGACGAATTTGCTGAAGAATCAACGTTTCGTAAAAATCGCCGAAATCATAACTCAAATAATTTCATTATGTTGAAATATGTTTTCTAAATTGAAAATGTTGGATTAAAAATGATTCATTGTAAAGTATCAACGCTGTGAATAAATAATTTTAACATTTGAATAATTGAATATTGTAATGAGTTTTTATCTTGTTACAAATACTTGCCTACTTTTGAAGTAAGAGCCAATAGAAATCATAGCAAATGTCAGTTTTTTTTTTGCATTAAATTACAAAGTTTGTAACAACAACAAAGTTTTTAGCACATGGTGTATTTTAACTCTGCCTCAGGCGACCTTCACGAAAATTGGTAGGACTTATGGACCTATAAGTAATAAATAGACATTAAAAATAATATATATATATTTGAAATTAAAAAAATTGAATATATTGTTAATTTCCCAGTTATTATATACTAATATTTATAATAACATTGTTTTACAATTAAGTTATTTTTTTTTTCAGTTTCTTAACTTTCAATCGACCTTCATATGGAATTTTTCTGATCTGTTCGTGGTATGCGTAAGTTACTACCTGACATCTACACTCGACCACGTTAATAAGAAATTATTAGCTGCGCAGGGTAGGGTGAGTATTATGGAGATATTATGTTCATTGGCAAATTTATAAAAAATATTTTAACAGATCATGAATGACACAATACAAATACTCAAGAGTCAATAGGTTTCTTCTAAGTTAAAGTTAAGTGCGCTTTATCATCTAAGACTACATCACCATTTACCATCAGATGGGGTTGTATTCGTGCATTGACTTATAATAAATAAAAGAAACATTTTTATTTTACTAGCGTGAGACTGTTCGGACGTAATGAGCTTGAGTCATAGCTAACTCACCCTGCTCGTGGTGCATCATGGTGAACATCGGATGGTACTACAGCTATGTCCCTGATCTTAAGGTCACTGGATTCTGCACCAAGCAGTTTAATCCAAACGGTACTCATGCAATAAGTTCTGTACCATCCATGTCAAATACCCTCCTTGTAGAATTAATCGTGAATATTTTTTCGGTTGCAATGACGGAGAACCCGTAAGCAAGTGAATTCCCTGCTTTTTCTTTGCTGGCAACAAAGCGGTAACAAAAAGGTGCAGATGTGGATGAGGGACGGTCAAAATTTACCATCAACTAACTCCGTATCCGTCTCTACCAGCTGTTACTATAAGAAAATTAATGCCAGTATCAAGAAACAGAAGTGCTCACGATATTTTACAGCTATCCAACTACCGACCGCACCCGTAGATGCGTAACTCAAACGAATACCTACTTACCATCGACACGTGGAGCTATAACCGTGGTATTAATTACCCAATTAACTTCACTGTAGGGCTAATGACAAACCGAACCATTTAATCGATAACTTAATTATCCAATCAACTTTGACACCTCCAACTTTATCGAGCCCCAATTACCTAATCACTAATATCAAATAATGGACTTACCTCGAATTTTGAAAGAAGAGCTAAGCCGAGCATAGGAATTTTATGATTTGTGATATTAATGGATGACAAATATGTATATATATACTGTTATTGCCGGTCAAGTTAAAAACCGGATTAAGATGGATTTTCACTGGCTCTCCAACCTTAAAACTCAAACATGGAAACAACATTTAGATTTCACGACTGACTCAAAAAAGTGAATTACTGTCTATTTTATCTTTATCCTCTTTATTATCCCCCTCGTTAGTTAGCTACGTCAGCCCTACCAATTTGCATGAATACTGTCAGGATACAACTCTACGGCACACGTCTAACGATTTACTACCGAAACCTGATGCTCAGTACATTTACGAAAAATGTGGTCAGATTTAAAGTTTGGCAGATTCAAAGGATCCTCATCTCAACATAGAGTGCCTGTGACATGGTCTATCTCCTGCAGTATTTACCAGAAACATTCTGGCGGACAACACGTGAGGACTACGGACGTGCTGCCCAACTTGTGCGCAAGGTCGATGACGTCATCAGCGGAATCATCTTCATCTCCTTTGCCAACAACCTGTTCTTCATCTGCTTGCAGCTCTTCAATACTCTAGAGTAAGCGAATTTACAATTATTTTCATGAAGACGTGTTCAAAAGTTCACCTCGATAATTTGGCTACCGCATTTATAATCACCGTAAGACAAAATAATAAGATGACAAAAAATACTCATTAGTTCCACTAAGTTCACTCAATCACTATCAACCGTCTCGTTGAAGTCATCTTATGTAGCGTACTCTAAGTCCTAATAACAGTGCGCTCAATCATTAGTAGGTGACTGGGAACAGATTGCAACCACTTCGATCAAATGATTAATTGAGATTATAGTATTAGCAGTCCATTATGACACCTGTGCATCTCTTCTCGTAATTGAGTGGGCCCCGAGCGTATTCCACAACGGTACTACAAGGCAGACCCGCGACGGGGTTTGTCGCCAACTCAACGGTTAGTAGTTTATATGCCACCAGAAAATATAACATGATTAAATGGATTAAAAGTAACGAGGCGTTTCGGAGCAATCCAAGTAGCACATTCCATAATTTGTCCCATTGCACGCAGTCAAAGGCAAATTAAATTAAATTAATTTCAATTAAATTAGGCAATTAAATTAATTAATTAAATTAAATTAATTAATTTATCAAATTATTTTTTAAATTAATTTTTTTATTTAATTAAATTATTAATTTTAGTCAAATCTATAAAGCGTAAAACAACGGGGTTGTTGAATTCCCTACTTTTCTCGATGATCTGCGTTTTTAGTACTTGTTCCCGAGTTCTCTTGCCCTTAACGAAACCTGCATGCGCTTCGGGTATCTATCGACTTAAATGTAAATTAATTACATGGAGGAGAATGTTATTCAATTTCTGATGGTAGGATATTAGGTTCTTCTATCACTTATGTAATATTAGCGTTAGTAAGCTCTACCGTGTCATATAACACTTCAGCCATATTCGTCAGTAGACGCTACCTTTAATGGCACAGATTTTAGGTTTACGTGTCCCAGACAATTCTTTTACTTTTTGAAAAAGACATCGTATTCGTTCTTGTTATTATTGTTGTTTATTATCACAGCGCTGGGAATGTTAACTTTGATTACAATCAGAATATATATGTCTTATCCGATTACTCTAAATTACGAAGCAGGTCATGATCTTTGGTTATGAGGCAGGCAAAAAAGCCTATCACAGAAATAACTGCCAACCGAATTAAACTGGATAGTACAGAACCACGCAACCTCTAAGAGAAGTGATCTGGTCATTGGATCCTCCGTTTTTGAGGGTGCATTGAAAGCAGGAGAGGTGGACTTAAACTCAAGGTTGAATGGAGATCCTTACATATTAATTACTTGCTCATTTTTGCTCCTAAGTAATCTATACTAATAAATAACATTGGAGTGGCTGCTTGTAATATTAAAATAACCGCTTTTTACTACATGCATATGAATGAATATGTGGTACATATAGCAAAATAACATTTTTGTCTGTCTGTCTGTTTGTTCCGGCTAATATCTGAAACGGCTGGACCGATTTTGACGGGACTTTCACTGGCAGGTAGCAGATGTAATAAGGAGTAACTTAGGCTACTTTTATTTCTACTAAATAACTTTTTTGTTAAATTCGACGCGGAAGAAGTCGCGGGCACAACCAGTTCAAAAAAAAGTTTTATGTTACTTAAACATAATTTTTCAGAAAATGTGGCATTGATTTTTACCATTCTTAGTCCCAGTTAATCCTAAAAGTTTTTACAATTATTTTACTTTCCCATATTTGAAATTAAAATGTCTGTATAAAGGTAAAAAAGCAAAAGATATTGTTGAAGAGCATAATGAAGTAGGAATTTAATTTTTATTTCTGTGCAAGTCCCGACTGAATAAATTCTATTTAATTTTTTCACGATACCGGTCATTTGGTAGTTTTTCGTAGACATTTTGGTAGTTTGTCTTATTATTGAACAGAAAAGGCCGAATGAAATGTAGTATAAATATATTATAATTTTGATATTATCAATGTTACTATACGTTAAATAAATTAATTTTCAAATGAAAAGGATTTTAATGAAGGATAAGTGTTTTTTAATATTTCAAATGCAAATAATTTTTAAGAGCTAATCAAGAAAATGTACATAACTTTAATTCCGCCTTTAACTCCGCGAGCAGCCGGTTTTAGATTATTATTGAATGCTACAGATTTAAATCTAGACGATATTTCTGTAATTCTGATGCTGAATTAGCACTGCCTGTTAGTTATGCAACTTTAGGCGGTTAGTTTCTGATAAGTGCAGTCGAAGGAGGAGATATAAGAGTTAGCTTGTAAGAGGTTTCATTCAGTATTGTAAACGTCAAGTGTATAGACGTACGTCCATAGACAGATCGTTACTTTCTAAAAGATACTTGAGTTGCTAGTACCTATCTGATTGTTTAAATAATTTATTGTTACAGAAATGGTTTTAAAGGCACCGCAGAATGTAGCAACAGTTCGAAAAGGTAAGATAAATGATATTAGTAGAGATAAAAAAACTATTGATTTAAAATAGGAATACCACGCAGGATTTTAGTGAAAAAGTTGTTTTTATGTCTAGACTACTCAACGTTTTCATAAAATTGCTCAATAATGTTACTATGGTAACAGCCAGCAAACGAATAGACGCGCCCTATGGTGATGAGTGGTATTAAACAAGGCAGCTGATGAAGTAACTATAACACTAGCGGTATTACCGACACGCTGCAGGTCAAGAAAGAAGTACAAAACCCTCTTGTTAAAAGGCTCTTCAATTCTTCAATCCTTGTCAGGCAGAAAAAAAATAACCATCATAAAAGAATAATTCTTGTTTATTTGGGTGGTACAGATCTCAAAGACTTTCAAAAGAAAAGACATGGTGTATTGACAGCAGAAAAAAGCATCATAAGCAGGGATTGGATTGGAAATAAAGGAATAAATTCTTTTCAATTTTGTAAATGCGGCCAAGTAAAATGATTCATAAATATGTTCTATATAATTTAGTCTAATTTAAACCTTAGCTCTTACTTCTATGTTGGTTCTGTTCTAAAGAACACTACATAACACTAATGAGAAATCTAATTAGTACGCTAGAACTTCACGTTTAATGAATATAAGTTGTTGTGGCTTTGTTATGTAAGCCGCGAAATTCATATTATTTCCATAGTAAATTTAAAATACAAAAAATCTGCAAATAACTCTGAAATATCAAAACGCGTATTTTTGAATTCAATGTAACGTATTGTATGAGTTTTGACTAAATATGAATGTCGGCGTAGGCTAAGTTACTTTAATTAAAATCTATGTTCATCGTAATTATAATATATGCATGTGGATGGATATGTGAGTAGAGGCAGACCGAAGAAAAGATGGATCGACTGTGTGAAAGAGGATATGAATAAGAAAGGTGTGAATGTGGAGTTGACGTCTGACAGAGAAGAATGGAAGAAGAAAACATGTTGTGCCGACCCCACGTAATGTGGGATAGAGGGCAGGAGAAAGAAGAAAGAAGTTCATCGTAATTATAATATAATAACTTATAGATGTCATATTTTATTTAAATGACAAGTTGACGTTGACAAGATGATTGACAGTATTATTCGAAGGATTGATATGATATGGTGTAATTGAAGAAAAACCTAAATTAATAATTAGATAAACATTAAAATAATCCATAACAGTCTTACTCAGATTATCTATACATATAATAAAATTCTAACTGATCTGTTTTTGTACATGAACGACATATATGAGAAAAATAGTATTAGGGGCCTTTATTCACGCACTAGAACTGAAAACAATAGTTGTTAGAATTTTTGTCTGTTTGTCTGTGCGTTTGTTCGCGCTAATCTCAGAAACAGCTTAACCGATTTCGTTCTGGTTTTCACTAATGTAATACTAACTAAGCGTCACTTAACACTTAAAGTTTGTTTCATTGCAATCCATCCATAAATAAAAAAGGTATAAATTAATTTAAAATGATGTAAGGTGTACTTTTCCTGAATCAAAGAGAGGGCAGTTTGCCAATTAAAAATAAAATTGAAGATTAACAATGTGACTTCAGTCAAGCGCAAAATGTTACGTAATTGAATTAAAACACAATTTACAATGAAATAACCGTTAAAATGTAAAATAAAAGCTTGTGATAAATACAGTATAATTGAGTCATAATATTGTTTACGAGAATATAATGTACCTGTAGAATTTGTAATTTTATTGAGCAGTCTGATACCTTCTACGCCAAGAAATATGAAATTCAAGCTTACCGGGACATATGAAGATAATCTCATAAAAGACCATCACTATTCTCGTCATATATAAAGTTATTACTACGATGTTACAACCATGCCTTGTATCTTCTGATAATATGCATGGAGTAGCAAAATAGACCTTTGCTCATGGTATACATATAAACATATATATTATGTACATATATATTAACTCATGGTATAAGCGAAACGAGCTTCAATAGGAAATGAGGTGATTTCTAAGCGAACAAGGTAGGCATGTCAGGGTACGCATTCAGAAAAGGATATTGTTATAAAAATTGTTTGTAGCCTTTATAGATTTTACTCAACCTATTCTTTAGTCGGTGATAGTTTAGTTCCGTTAATTGCAAAATTTCCATTTCGTTGTAGATATAATCTTGCAAGTTTGATTGTTCTTGAATTACAAATCATCGTGGTACTTCTTTACGTATAATATGTAATTATTGCTTAATCATATTAAATAATCGCAAATGTTACTTAATTAATTGTTTATGATATTAAAAATATGTTTATTTGTTTTAACCATTATTGATCTGTTTAATTTAGTTAAGCAATAGCAAACGTTGAAAATTAGTTCTCATTTGAACAACTCAATTGTGCGCTGCGGTACATGTCTCTATAAAAAAAATCTCAAACTAGCTTTTGACGAGAGCAATCCCCTGTTTAATAAGTGACGTAAAGGTTTGCCGATTTGGTTTAAAATGTAAAATATCGTTTTCGTTATGTCCGTGCCGTATACTACATGGCAACGATAAATTAATAGAGGGTAAGAGTTTATTGCCTGTGTGTTTAATTTAATTAAAATCCTTGAAATATTTTTTCACCCACTTTTAGACAAAAATATTATGTTCAAAATTTTGCGGATGTTCAAAATTATTTGTTGCATATGGTTTTTGTACATTTTTTATATACTACAACCATAGATTCTGAATAACTTAACTGTTTGTAGTCGCATAATTAGTTTTCTTCATCGAAGTGGTTACGATTCACATGAATCATCACGCATAGGTACATACCTATACTTATTATGTTTCCAATGTTTCATAGTTAGTTTTCTTGGATCCACAAGATGATACTCTAGTCGAGTTTACTCTAGTCGAGAATACTTCCAAGTAGCAAAATGTGTAGATATCCAAAATATCTATATGAAATGCATCAATTTATAAATTACCTTAATACCAAACGTTTACTAAACAAATTGTCAATCCCTTATAGAGCCTGCGCTCTTTGACAGGAAATAAATAAAAACCGAAATGACTCATGTTTAAATATATTTCAGAACTAGATCTATAATGGTACCCATGGAAAATATATGTTTTCACTCAAACCCAACATCCTCGATGCGTACGAAGCAGCAACGTATTCATTGTCGCCCTCTTAGACATAAAGTTTCGCTAGGGAACATGGCATCTATCGTTCTGACGCCGACGCTTTACGATGTACTGTCAAATTCTTATTGACTCATTTTCTTTTTTTTCCGTCAGACCTAACATCCTTGGTGGTTACGAAACAGCAACGTATTTCCTGTTTTCGCTGGTATATTTGATCACTCGGTCGGTCGCTGTATCGCTGATAGCTTCACAAGTAAATACGGCATCTACCGTTCCAGCGCCTGTGCTTTATGATGTACCCTCGCCCGTTTATTGTGTTGAGGTAAGTCTAGATAACTATCCTCACCTAGCTATCAGTTAATTATTCGTGTGTATTTTTTCTATGTGAATAACCTACGAACGAGCATACGAGCTACCTGATGATAAGTGATCACTGTCATACATGGATATGGGTAACACCAAGGGCGTCGCGCCACTAATGCGTTGTCGGTCGAGTTGGAAGGAGAAAGAAAGAAAGTACTGGCTCTTAAGCGCCTAGCCGAAATACGTCGAGTTCTTTGGGAGCGACTCAAGCAGGAGGGTGGTAGGCTAGCCAGGCAGGCTTTACGGAAAAATGATAATACCAGTAAAAATAATAATAATACTGATAATATAATCCTTACGCGAACCCTACCACAAAACAGGTTGGCTTCTGTCGCCTCTTACGACACCATGTTCGGCCAATCTGGGATTAGGGACAGTATTCTAGGCCACTTCAATACGGCATAACTATTTGTGTGTGGTTTTCATACATTGTGGTTACACATATTGTGCAGGAGTATATACTTGTATCTCCTAATATTTTGTTTATTATGCAAGCACATATTAGTATCCTTACATTTTGCGTACATATATTTCATATGTCTGTACATTTTTAGATATACCTATATATATTGCCCATATAATTATGAACACATCGCCCATGATTTTATTTCAGGACATTTATATATATATATAAGTATTGTGTGGATATTTCCCATATTTTTTTCGTTTTTCAGGTGCAAAGGTTCCTCGATCAAGTAAATGGCGAGAAACTAGCTCTGAGCGGCTTGCAGTTTTTTAGTGTTACACGAAGTTTGCTTTTAACTGTAAGTTTCTGTATAAATATAATTTCAATATTATAAATATTAAATTAATATTTTGCTATGACATTATTAACTGTCGTAACGAGTACATTCTAATATGTGTACTAATTTGGATATGGATTTCAAAAAGGGCCTGGCTCACTATCCATTGATCTCTGTACTCTGTAATATAAATATACTGGTTGGTTTGTCTTAAGAACTGCTTTATTATGTATCCAATTGATGCAGCGCCACCTTGCGAGATCCTGGCGGAACTAAATTATCATCTACTTTATTTAGGTCGTTTAGGACAGCGATCTAGCCCTGGGGTTAGCCCCAGTCGTAGTTTTCAGAGTGGTCTTTGCAGCAAATCAATGCGTTCATCGTCATGGTACGAATTAACTAGGAACAATGATGTCATGTTAACTTTTCAAGTTATAGAAATCGGTGATAATAACACAAAAAAACCTTGTCGTAGATGAATGTAAATCCTTAGTAGCAAGGATGTTACAGATATGAATTTTATTAGTTTTTTATCTATTATAAGTAAATGCGTGACTACAATCGCACCTGGTGTTAACTGTCGATGCAGCCTTAGTTGGCAACGCTTAGAAAAAGTCTATTCACTCTTGACTTAAAATCATCCACATTGTAATGAGATGGATACATCGACGCTGGCAGACTAATTCAATCCTTCGCGCTAAGCATTATAAATGTCCGTGTTTTAAAGTACTACTTCTCTCTTATACTGTAAGACTTAATCGTAAAAAGTATTTTATTCGGCTCCGCTCCAATTATTTATATACTTCCAGGTAGCAGGAACTATCGTGACGTATGAATTAGTGATGTTCCAGTTCACGTCGCCATCCTCTCCGAGTACAACAACTGCATTAATGAACATAACTACCACTACGCCGATGTCTACCCCTTAACGATTTACGAGTACATTGATTAATATGTAACTAAAATATCTATAATATAATGTCATTAAAATTTGTTATTAAGAACATGGTTATGAGTCATTCAAAAGTCAGCAATTTAAGCATTAGGGTATTTTATATTGCCATCAATGGTTCATTCATTAAACACAGCATAATTTGTAATGACAGCAAATGATTAAACGCCCCTTTAGGTCTACGTTCGTTTATAAATGTATGCACTGCATTTGCGTTTAGTTGAAATGATCATTAAATGGAATATCCTTGAAGTATTCTGATGCATTGTTAATGGGGATTCTTTCCTTACTTTATCAAAAGACAAACGATCATACAAGCTACCGTAGTAAATTGTAACAGCTATGGAAATCCATACCAAATCATTGATACATTTCTGGCTGAGAAGGAAACAAATCACTTGTTAATTGGTTCTCCAGCGCTACAGATAAAACAGTTCATATACATTAAACTGAATTGAATTAAACTGAGCGCAGAACCAAGCCATCTTCAACAGAAGAGACTACGCAGCACCGTTGCAGCATCATGAGCGGGGAAGTTAGCTTGCACTCACAATGGGTGAAGCCCCTGCCATAGCAGTAATACAATAGAATAATCAATAAACCACACTTTATAGCTTCAAAGAATATGTATCGAATAATAAAATGACAAATAACACTCCCAGTTAAGTTAAAATCAGACATGTTAAATTACCTGTAGTCTAAGACGGAACGTCTCAGTTGTAAGTAACACCTAGTCGATTTTATGTTTGCCTATTTCCACAACACAGTTCAACAAGAAACTTCCGACTGAACCGAAATTCTCTAGAATTTGCGACGTGTCCGGTCAATGACAAAATGAACAAAAGATCAACCACATATCGTATATGAAGTTTAGCTGCTACTTAATATTGCCCATAATACTAATTCTTAATACTAATCAACACAATTGGTTTGTTCAAAAATCAGAACCATCGGCCCGCAGGCAGGGTAAAGACTAATCGAGCTATAAAAACATTTTAATAAAAAACTAATTCGCATGAATTATGTTAATAATGTATTGTATTAACACGAACGCAATAGTTTTAACAATTTGGACATGATAAATTAGGGGCAAATTAAATAAATACACTAAAAAAAAACTTTTTTGTGATTATAGAGCTCGTTGATAATGTAAATATTTAAAAAATTCTTTCAAGGATATGTAATGTTGAACGAAAGTACTTGAATCTCATTTTCCCAACAAATAAATTATACCAAATTTCAACTTGTTACGTCCAGTAGATTCTAAGAAAGTGGTGTGTTTGATGGACAGACAGACACACCGGCACATCATGGATCTGATAAAGATCATTGGATTTACGAAACATGCATTAAGCTTCTGAGTTACTTGACAAACATTGGTAATGAAAAAAAAAACGAAATTTCAAATATCAAAGATCTTTAGAAACAAGCGTCTGTTTCTAAATCGAAATTTCTCAAACAAATAACTGAGAATATTTCCAAGAAAAGGTTTCAAGTCAAAAGCTGACGTACAATAGGCTTTAGGTACGAGTAATACTCCAATGATTCAACTCCTTTTGAAAGCAATACTACTTACAAGCTGGTTCGTTTTCTTACAAGTTGTATTCTTCACTTTATTGGTTATTCCACGATTCATAGAGAGGATTTAAGCGGCATATGTTTATTAAATGTATTTGAGTCAAACCATGTAAGTAAACCATGTCCTTCTTTATAAGTATAATTGTAGGTGCATTTGTCGATCATATGTAACATTTGAGCAAGATGACCGTTTCTTTTACTAGTATATCGTCCGAAGAGTTGACAAAATTCTCTGTTTAGTATATTAGAAATAGCTCGGGTTTGATCCTTTTCAAATTTGGTGAAGATATGATGATGAGTTTCAGAGGTAGAGTGTGGATTTTTTACAGATAAGACTATTTAAGATGTGTTTTGAGCTGTTTGCTTTTGATACCGGCTATATTTCAAAGCCTTTATTGAAGTTTTTTATGTCTAGAATAGTATAATACTATAATGCTGAACTCACGACGCACGTAACAGAGCACCCCTACCAGTTAAGATTGACATTAGTCGACAAAAACTACTTACGTGTCTTGGGGGGATGAGGCGCTTAAAATTAAGTGCGAGATTTGCACGTCCCGTTATATGAAATCGTTTTGTCATACCGTACTTAGTATGTAAGAATATGTATACTTAATTTGGATATATAAAATGGTTGATAAATATAAAATTAAACCGACTTCGAAAAGAAAATTTTAAAGATCGTACTAAAAACGAAAATAAATTTAAATTAAATATACGCACTACATACTGAATTGTTTGAAGTCGGTCGGAAGTTGTTTGAAGTATTTACTAAGCTTGACGAAGACGAAATGCGTTTGAGATAATATAATTATATAAAGGTAATACAAACTGATGTTCAGTAATCATTACAGCGCCATCTATAGGAACGTTAGCCACATTACAATAAATGATTGAATCGAATATCTTCCAAAAATATTGTCTACTTACATAGACTGTAGGTAAATAAATACGATAAATAAAAAAGAAGAAATCCACAAACAATCTAAAAATAAATTTTAAGTTGCTCCAAAGAGCATAATAAGCTTCAAGTTCTATAAGTATCCAGCTGTTGCACGATGCACTTTGCTTCACATAAACAAATCTACCATTTTTAATACGTAAGTAAAAAAAAAATACAATATTTTTGGTTAAGTCATCTTGAGCAAAACCAAATAAATACACTTGTCGGTTTACCGACGCGGGAACAATGTGTTTACTATTAGTGTTTTAGTGTTACAAAATTTCATATCAATTCGACCTATGGTTCAAAAGATAAAATTCACACCCACTAGCGCCACCGATTCAGCACTAACGTAACTATGTTCGTCGGAGTGGTCATGTCGCCCTTTACATATATGCAAAGTTTCATATCAATTGGTTCTCGAGTTTTAGATGAACATACATACACACATACATTCTCTTTTAAATATATATATTTTTAATGTCTTATTTTCTATCTGAGAGATGATACAATACCTATTCAGCGAACGAAGTCGTCGATGTTGGAACGAAGTAATTTAATATGTCGAAGCAGTTAGCACCGTTTGTACAAACACAATAGTATTGAAACGAATGAATTGGGTCGTCTCTTTGAACCTTTGATCGATTAATTATACCGTGAATAACCATCGACCAATACCGGGCCATTGAATCTTCTTTATATTAGTAATCTATCTTTATATTAATTTTATGATTTTTACATCATCTACAAAATTTTGACCAAATTGCGATTCATGAGGATCATAGGTGGCTTCATAAAATTCATTCATTTGTAAAATGTAAAATTCATTTGTATCTTCGAAGATCTTATTTGACAGAGAAATATTAGCCTAAAATGAAATCAACGTGTGTTAAATGCTTTGAAGGTATCTTTTTTAATGCTATATTTGAGGTATTAAGTAAAATAATCCATACTAATAATAAACTTCTAACTGTTCGCTTTCTGTACATCAACGATATATGAGAAAAAACTTTATTACGGGCCTTTATGAACGCAATAGAACCCAAAACAATAGTTATTAGAATTTTTGTCTGTTTGTCTGTGCGTTTGTTCCCGCTAATCTCAGAAACGGCTTAACCGATTTCGTACTAGTTTTCATGGATGTATTGCAGTAAGCGTCACGTAATACTTAAAGTTGTTTTATTGCAATCCGTCTATAAATAAAAAAGTTATAAATTAGCATTGTAATTTGTAATTCGTAGAACGACAAAAATGCAGATGCTATTTTTACGCGTAAGGTAGTTTTTTCGAAGCGAAGCGAGGGCATTTGGTAGTTGCATAGTAAAATTATTATCATTCTTATTTTGAAAAATACAATAATATTAATATACTCTTTAATGACAAACATGACATTTGTCAATTTTTTATTGAATTTATTTATAGTATAAATACTTCCAAACTATTTTGTTCCAATAATATTATTGCAAATCCTCCATAAGAAAATACAACCAATAAAGAAATTGTTATCAAAAAATGACCAATATTTATCTAGATATAATGAAGATTATGGAGAAATCATTTAGGAGCCTGATTTAAAATAATATGGATTTTTAAGCTTTCCTTTAATACATTTACATATCTGTGCTATATATATAATATTGCTCCATATTTATAACTGCAGATTTTTTTTTTAAATTTCCGATAATCTCTGGTGCGGATGTAAGAGGTATCGCGAAAATTTCTTAACAAAAACATTGTAAGGAGCGTTTCATAACTCGCTTTGTTTGCTACAATCTCTCACGCCTTCTTGCTAATGTTACGCAATTTTTTGTCGTGTTTCAGAAATTATTTTAATGTTTTTCTACAGCCGGCACGTTGTCGCATTTACATAAGCTGCTCCACTGGTGTTAAATCTGAAAATAATGATGTGAGATAAAACTTTGAAAAGACTGTTTTAGATGTTAAAGTATGTTTTGAAAGATACTAAAGATAAAGTAAAGAAGAGTTTCCTTTATAACATAAATTGGTTTAAAGCCGTAATCCAAGTTGAAGGGTATTAATAGGAGAAAAACGCATGCGACAGTTAGATCTTAAAGGTTTAAGTCTTTTGCACACTTTGTCTACACTTGTGCTTTTTTACCTGTAACGGATGTCTCAATAGCTCCTGTAAAACAGACTAAATTATGACTAGGTCTGACAAAGCACGTCCACGTTGACTAAACAAGGGTTGCATTAATATTAAAAGAATTATACTTATTTATTACATTAAGAAGAAAACTATGAAAGATAATGTACACAATACATCTATAAGTGATATTAGTTTCTTGTTAAGTTGTTAAGCCAGCTAGCGTTGACCCGGTGCGCTTCTCAGTCCTCTCGGACTGAGAGAAACCGGAGACCCGATCCCACTGCACTGGGCCTTCCCAGGGTGACGGTTAGTGGCTATTTCCGCTAGGGATAGTCACTGTTCTCGTAGTCCCGTCCGTTCCATTTTCGTTTCTAGATTCCGTTGTTCGTTCTCGCTCCTCTCCCTGCTGCGGCAGGGAGGATTGTTAGGAGGATGAATCCATCCGAATTAGGTCTCCTCCGTCGCCTCCTCGGAGCCCTGTCTCCGTTCCTCAAAGCGCCTCTCGATGAGGCAACAGTCATCCAGGCTCTTGCAACGACACCACAGACTGACTCACCCGCGTCCCCTGACGCCTCACCGGCCCACGACGTCGAATTCTCCGACGCACACTCACTCTCGTCGCGTAAGCGTCCAATCGAGTCCGATGGCTCGCTAGAAATATCCGACGACGGAACCGTCACGCCGTCGCAGTCCGACGACCAGGCCTTCCAACCGGTCGAGACCAAACGCACTAAGCGCCTAACCAAACGCGTCGCGAAGGCGTCCGCAAAGGGAAAACCTTCCCTTCCCACCCAACCCGTCCCGCTCATGTCCATCGACACCAGCGCTCCGTCCTCTTCCAGACAACTCCCTCCCTTGAAACCAGCATCCCGTTGCTCACCCGTCCCTCCCCAGGTCAAGGCCCCGCCACCGGTATTTGTCCGGGATAAATCTAAGTGGCTTCTA
>PDGT01000047.1:876436-911668 GCA_003671415.1 Megathymus violae | reverse complement strand
ATACCATCATTCATTGTGCTTGCGGATTGTTGCAAAGTAACTTAATACTAATTTAATTATATATGAACACACGAAAATGTGCGTCACCTAATAAAATTAGCTTTGGTCCATGACGATTCACATTTCTACCGCAGACGTGACACCAACTCACCACTATATATGTATGACATAGTGGGCAGTGACTTTGTTTTTAAAACGTTCTCTGCTAGCAACTTTTCTTATCTCTCTTAGCATTTTATAGCATAGACGAATAGTATCAATGGTGAAAGAATTTCACATGAAAGTAAATCGGTGAATGGCGAATCGCTAATTCGAAAGAATCAGAAAATTATAGTTTAATTTTACTGTTCCTAATTTTTGGTTAATTAACTTGTAAAAATGTTAAAAAATAATATGATATAAGTCAAATCCACTCCGTATTTAATTAAGGACTTTGGACAGCTTACTGCGCCAATCTACAAATTATAATTTTTGCTACATAAATTCATGTTTTATAATCATAATAATAACCTAAATTTTAAATATAGTCTTATGATTTCAATTGCCTGAATTCACTACTTAAATAGAAGTACGTACACTTTTGTTTATATACACTACAAATAGTTAATTACGGAGTATTTATTATGCCCGGGTCCTAGTTATTCGTATATGGTGCATTATAGCAACTGAAGTAACTACATTTTGTCATATTACATTATTATAGTCTTTCAGATGCGAGAACAGGGACAATTGACAAGTTATCTTCAGTAGAGAAGAGGAGATCTGTTTACTGCTATATTCATGTTAAAAAATGTGAATGTTAAAAAATGGAAAATGTGATAATACCGCCCACATTTAGAAAATTCATGTCACGGGCTTTCCGCTTTTTATTTCAATTCATCATCATTATTACAACCCATATTGTCCCACTGATAGGCTCAGAACTTCTCTCACCATGAGAGAAAATAAGGCCATAATGGCGGCACTCTGACCAAATGCAGATTTTCCCTTGAAGCAATAATTATTTTATTGAAGCATTATTTAATTTCTAATAAACGTCCACCCATTCACAGCTCCACACTAGCATTTTTGTGTTGTAAGTAGCATAGAAGTGTAATGATTTTCTAAATATAAAAGAAAAATAATAATAATTAAAAATGTAAAATGATTAATAGAAGCCTTAAAACATTGTTAGTATAGCCTTAAATGTTATTTAGTTTTTAACTTGATAGTTCCACATCCGATTTTGTTTTGTGGCCACGCACTAGATGTCGTGACGGAAGCGATACAAAATGGAAACGATCATTCCATTCTCTGGTCAATACCGTTCGCGACTTCAGACGAGTGACACGGCTAGGAGCACTACGTTACTTAGATTCTAGATTGTTTAAAATCTGAGTGTAAAAACCTGTGGATGTCGATACGCCTTGACTCTACGAAATAAAGAAACTATTGTGTTCTTCTGAGTTTGATTTCATCACAGAAGTATACAAATTACACAGATTGACATCACAATACCAATGACCCGTGATCAAATGTTTATCCGTCATATAAATGTCTGCTCCAGCCGAGAACGAAACCAGGACCTCTTGCACGGCAAGCAGGGTTACTAGTTGGCTACGGGGTCGGTAATTATTAATTTGTAATACGCATCTAACTTGGAAAATTCCAGATGCGTGCAGAATTTAAACTCGAGTCTCCCATGTTTTCGACCGACTTTCGAACCACTAGCCTATCACTGTTTTATATTACTTAAATGATTGGTTCGTATTTTTGTTTTATTAATTGTACTGAAATTTATATTTACTTAAACATAAAAACTTACTAATAAACAAATCATCCTTTGCAACATAAACTTAAATTAGGGAGATATAAAGCTATTAGAATGAAATGTTCTACAACATGCACGGAAGATTTAACGCTCCCTAATATTTTAAGTACCTAGCACAAAGATGCCCATTTACGCCAAATTAAATGCCACGTTTAACGTTATTCCAATATTAATTATAAAATTAAGGTCCATTACCGAAGTTTAGGGACAGAATTTTTAATGAACAATTATAATTAACGTGTAATTAGAGAAAAATACAAACGATTCCTTTTTTTAAGTTGGATATATTTTTTTGGTACACTTACTGTTATTTGACTGATGTTATTAGCAAGACATCTATTATCGTTTTAATTGTGGTTTGTCGGGAAACAAGTTGTTTTAGGTAAATTCATATTTTGGTCTATTACTGACCAATTACACTTATTTAAGAAGTGAATTACTAGTACTAGCCAGTCTTGATTACATTACCTTGTCTCATTGTAAAATGATTATATGTTAGGTAAAAAGCAGTGTCATGTTCAGTGTGTGAATATGTTCTTAGTGCTATGTGATACAGTACTTAAGAACCTGAACTAGACGTAAAATTGACAGGCCGTCATTATAGTTTGACAAGTAACAACTGTCAGGAGTTTCTTCCCGCCACCGCAGTGTCGGGTAAATACCAAAAATCGTGAGTACCCGTTCCAGTTAAAAATTATTGTATGTTTTTTACAATAAAATTTTCACTGGAAGGAAGGACTTGAAGGTTGTCGTGTTCTATGAGGCACATAAACGCGCGCGTATTAAAAATTTTGTCACTGGCGATCACCTACTCACGAGTACATTAACTTACAGGTAGGTACATAGTATGCATATTACCTATTGACTTAATTACCTTTTCCTACAGTTGAAACACTTATAGCCTGACAAATTCTTTGTGACTGAACGATTCAAGCAGCATCTAGCGTCTGTAGTTGACTGGGTGTCCGCTGGTGGCAAAATTACATAAGCACTTCCGCTGTTCGGCACATTAACCCGTTAATCCTAATTATTATTTCATAACAATGCCTAAGACATGTCCCATAGCCTGGGGAATAAAAGATTTCATCACGGGTGGCCCACAAATATAAACCTCACCTCATCTCCCATCCACATGGAATAGCGTTCTATAATCTAGACCCCCTTAATTGCAAGAACCAACCTTTGTGCAGCAGAAGACCAATAATTAAATGAATTAAAATTGAAGAAATAATTTCTTTACATCGTTTATTTATAAGTAATTAAAATATTGTCTTATACAGTTGTTTGTATACCTTACATTGGGTAGACCATTCTCTCACAATCTAATTTACTAACCTCATGTGGGTTTGACAAATATCTGTACTACACGTACTCACTGCCCTCTTGCGGAAAGAAATATAATTACAGCTAGTTTATTAACAGCGAATTAGTTACTTGTAGGTAATGTTGAATCTATGTTGAAAGATCTAAGACTTCCTCCCGCTTCGTTTTCAGTCGGCCACATTTCGGTGCTTACGGTCTATTTGCGACGGTGACCACTTACCTTCAGGTGGCTCGTTTGCTCGTTTGTCGACTAGTTACATAAAAAAGCCAAGCAAGCATATCTTTTTTTACCTGCTTCGTAAGGTTACCTTACGACTATGCATGAATCCCATTAAGTTGGGTGAACCCTGGTCTAGTGTCAACTAATATAAAGGAACTACTGCTAATGCCTCCACATTCGATTAATAGAACACACCATGACCGAAAAAGGTTGTTTACATACAGTCCAAAAAATATTGAAGCTAATAATAATAAAATAAAAAATTATAATAATTTGCTAATTTTCTTAGCAAGCAATACATGAATAATGGTGAGTAAATGGCCCAGAAGTTCGACTATTCATAAAAAACACCGAGTCCTATTGCAGCGTCACAATATGGAAACGACAGTAAGCATAATCCCAAAAGTTTACTACTCTGTATGTGTGAGTTTAGTTTGTAAACTCTTAATTTCAATGTAAACGTCCCCTTTCCTTTTATCTCCGGGGTAACATTTACCTAACACTCTGCGTAAAATCATTTGGCGAAATATAGGCAAGTAGTCACTCGGTTTCATAAATATGGAAACCGTGTGGAAGTCACTTTGATGTTTCCAAATCGAATTCAAGTGTCGAATGGAATTTCGAAAACTTTTCAACAATATTACAAGAAGTCCTTATAAATTCTTAACTTCGAAATCGATTATGCACGCAAATCAAGCTTATGGTAATCATAATACTTATTCCTTTGTTCTACGGAATTGAGAACAATTTAAGCATTGTCATATTATAATATAATGTTATATTCAAATATAAAATTTTCTTGTAATTTTGTATTTATGTAGTATCTCTCTTCTATTGAAACGGCGCACGTCAGAAGCACTCTCTTTTATTGGCACACTTATCATACTTATGTGAAACTACTGGCGTAGCAGCGAGTTAGGGGACAACTTTTCAGATCTAATGTTCAATAAGGATTGAGCTGTCGACAAGTTACATACTACTTCTAACATCGATTCCGTCGACTTTAACGCCATCTTTATAAATACGTTATTTTAATCAAACCACATACTATTTACGTAGGGTTTACTTTAAAATTGTTAGGAAATATTAACAAAAATATTGAGTTAATTTCCGAAATCATAAGGGTATCAAATTATACCAAATTGAAGCCACGTGTAATCAGCACCGGCTTATTGTTCAACAATAAACACTTTGAACTTGAACCACTTAAGCTATTATGTTCACTATAATCATAAAATTAGTCGCTTTATTGCTATATTATTCCGGTTTTCTTAGTGTTTCATAAACTTTTCATGAATGTGGTAACTTAAACTTTCCTCGTATATCTCTTTACTTATCAGTAAAAACTACATGAAAATCCATGCAATAATATTTGAATTTATTGCGTTCGTATAAACATACAGATTGGTTTCTGTATGGTCAAAATGGTATTCATATTTATTTAATAATACCTGTGCGTACTGCGTGAGAAGTGATAAGATTTTTTACTTACTATAAGTCAACTTTTGACTACAATCACATCTTATGGTAAATGGCAATGTAACCTAAGATGTTAAAGCGCGCTAAATTAGAAAAAGTCTATTTACTTTCGGTTTAAAGAATCTTTATTTATCATAAGATTTTTACATCGCTTAAAAGGAGAAACTTAAATACTGTTTTAAGTTAAAGTTCGTGTCCGGCATGCATTCTTGCGCGCTCTCGTGTATGTGTGTGTGTGAAGGGGTGTGTGAGTACTTTGACACTGTGAGAAACTTATTACTTTAGTTACTAGATAGATTTACAGTGGGTAAGTCCCAGATAGTTTTTATTAACCATATTATATATTTTATGTGACGTAGAATGTTGTTGAATTGATTGTGATGGAGTTTCCTATTTAGTGTTATTTCTTTTTCTTTTTTATATACATTTACTTTTGCCTGTTTTTATCTTATTTTTTTAGAAATCATATTACTGATACAGTTTGTTTGAGATGATATGTTCTTTTAATATTTTTTAAATTGAAAGTCCTCAACGCTGTTATTAGATGGATATATTTTCGCATGAAAAGGACTTCAATCTTTCGCGGTATGCATAAGAAATGAAAAGGCAAAACGAATAATTCACACCAGAAGAATGTTCATGACGTTTGATTGTCAAAAAGGCATGGAGGAATTAAACCATGTAATTCTTGCGCACACTTCCCGAAATGTAATCTATAGAACACCAAGAAGCTATCTACTCTACGCCTGTGTGTGTTGCTTAGGAGATTGGTTTCAACCATTTCTTGGTGACCAATAAGCCTTTTTGCAGACCTATCCATTGAGTCCAATGGTTACATTTGGCAGCTCCAGCCCAGATGTGACCGCAGTACTCCACACACGGCCGAATTTGTGCTTGTGTATAAGGTTAAAACTTGTTTCGATGTGAAGTATGCATCTTAGCTAAGACATCCAGCTTAGATGTGGTAAAAATGTTAGTAAGTTTGGCTTTCACAAATGATAGTGAAGAATAGAAAAATAGCACGTGCTGTATTGACACACACAAAGTACGATAAGCGTAGGCTGATGATGATAATGATGAGTTCGTGAACACACAAAATGTTAAAAGTTATTATATTTGTTATTGTTCCTCATGCATCCGTTCCTAGGGAAAAATAAATAAAAATTAGTAAGAAAAATTCAAAGGTTTAGTAAATAATTAGAGTATTCTATTATACTCACTATATTTGTAAATAATATGACTCTTTCATTTTGTCGCATAGAATATACCAATTCAGATATTGCCAACGTGTTGCAACATATTGTGCATAGAAATTGCTCCGTCTTCCATATTGATCGCAATATTAAATATTTTGTGTCAACTGTACTCGAGCGTTTCGTTACATATTCCATTTCTGAATATTCATACACTCATACACCTGAATAACCATTAGAATATAAATAAAATAATAGAATATATATAAGTATGTTTGTGTGTATGTGTGTGAGTATCCATAATATATAATGTATGTCCATTCAGCATAATGAACAGTTCAAACAGTTAAAGATTTTTCTATACAGGTGAAGTCATTCCGCATTATCCGTCGCGCTCTTTTTATAATATTTATATAAATTAACGTTGAAGATTAGACATGGGAAAAATCCCTTCCATCTCCCCTTTCATAAGAATAATGAAAGCCTCTGAAATAACTTATATTTATCAATAATTTATACTGCTTATTTAGTATTTTTAGGCACGAAAATGCGAAAATGTTAATGTTCAAAATCTAAGTTCCAGCCACAAAGATATCACTGCTTTGCCCACTGCACGAAATAAGTGGGCTCTTTTCCATGCAATTTAACCTCGACGATGTAGGACTCTTTAAGTACCAGTACTGATAGCAGTAAGTACAAGGTACGAGGGAAGGTTCCCTCTAGAAATAACTGTGGCTGTGCGTTTTTGATGTGTTTCGGTTGAACTGAAGGAGTTAATAGGGGCAGGTTCCCCACTTTTTTATGGTCCATCAACGCATCGTGATGCTTTTCGTATTATGGATTCGTTGAGGCACTGCAACCATTTAACATCAGATGGCTGTATCTGAATGTTTGTAAAAAAAAATTATCAGTTATGCCAACCGTGAGCTTGTTCCTTAAATATAGATAGATACAAATTCATCGTTTTTTCCACACAAAACACTAATAAAACTGAGTTAAATACATGACACTCTTCAAGTTTTTATATCACACATTTTATTGCATCCATACGATCGTAAAATAATGGAACTATTTTACGAGTCGCGTGAAATGGTTTTTACTGTATAGCGATTTTCAGGCCCAGCGATTTCTAGTAAAATCCTATCAAAATCTTTTTATGAAGGTCCATAGTGAGTTTAAGATTGAAATTCCTAGCTTTAGGAGTCGAAAAGTTTTCTGCATGATCGGTACCAAAATCAATAATATTAGATAATGTTTATGAAAACATCACGAAACTATTATAGTCCGTCGTCTTTTGTCAATCGAAGTAATCGCGCGAGTAAAGCTATTGCGGACGAGGTCGGTAGTTGGATGGGAGACTACTAGTGGCAAAATTCCTGTAGCCATCCGTTCGTCAAACAAATGTATTGGTTGTTATCTTAAAACAGCAGTCGTATGGACATATCTGGATTTACGATGGCATAAGAACTTCCGACCTAAAGAGGTCATTGCTTCTTCCACCCACCTGCACTGAAACAAACCTCTGTCTTACGGTGGACTAAGCCAATAACCATAAAATCATATATTTTTAATTTATTTAGTAGGGCTATGTTTTGCCCTTAAACATCGATGTCTCGAGAGGATCCCGATTCGAATTCTGAATACATATTTTATTTATCAATTTTGAAATCATTTGTTATTTTCCAGTTAAATATGTTTCAGTATGCACCTTCATTCATCCTCGACTCCAATCCAAGCTCCTTGATTATGGCGCAGCTGGTAAACGGATGAGAAAGTAATCGTTTTGAATACGCTTGCCTCGGCAGCGTCAAGTTTTATTAATACCTGTTTTTTCTAAATATCACCCTCCTTGTAGCAATCGTGAAAAAGTTTAGCGAAACACGGTCATTGTACAGGAGAGTTGGAAAATAAACATTTGTTTATTACTCTATGACCTGAGGTGATACTTCGTATTATTTAATGTTGATTTTGAGATTTCTTTGTGTAGCTGTTTATCATGACTATTGATGATGATTGTAAGCGTTTCCGTTTTGTTAATTTTCTACGAAAGTCAAAAAACAGTGACAGTATATATAAATTGTCCAAAAGCTGTTTTATTTAGTCGAAAATACATCAATTAAAAACTTTTTATATTCTTCTATTTTCACAGAGTAAGTTATTCTGACATTTGCGTCATCCTTCTCCCCGAAGGTGTTTGTATTAACTCCTCTTTTATCACCTGAAAAAAACAATTAAAGTTACAAAACGTTTTGTGAAAGAGTGTAATTAGAAACTCCAAGTAGAAGCGTTCTAAATTTAAAATAAATTTCTCCACCGAACAGACAAAATATTAATTTCTTGCTGATTTTGAGAACAAAGTCGCCCTTACAGAGCTAACGAGGTAAAATAATTATTTCAAGTTTTTATTTCAAACAAAAGATTGAAACTCACAAAATATAAAATTCCTTCGACCTTGTGAGACATATAAGAGAAACAGATAACCACACTGGCTATAAAATAAAATAGACGGTGAACCACCTAGTAACACGAACCAACATCACGGCATTAAAAATGCCGTTCGCAGTGTTCTAAATTAAAAACTATTTTCAATTGTTTTTTTTTCCACTGGTTTTGACATACAGAACAAAAATGCCAATATCAAATAAAAAACTTTTAACCATGAAATATAAGTACATACCGCACATTAAAATATCGTTTTTCGAATACTTATATTCCTGTACTAGATCAGGCTTGATCACCGTGGCCACGACAGAAGGATCGAGAGAGGCCCAGTCTTCTTTCCTGGCCAATGCTACTCTCTCATATATGTTCTGAGCTTTCATAATATCCGATTGGATTGCTCCTAGTTCATTCAATCTCCAATTCTAAAACGAAAAGAAAAATTGTTCAAACTCAAACTCATTTAATCAATTACGTATTATGTATACAAGTCATTTTTTGCCTCTACTTCAGTTTAGAAAAGATTATTTATAAGTTAAGAGAAGAAACGACTAAACTCGTCAGCATATATTTTAAATTAACATTTTATAATAACAATTACATAGTAATGTTAAATTTTACCATTCGCATTTCTCGACCATGTAATATACATAAATATAATATATAAATAAACAAATAAGCTGATAACAAATGGCCATTGTTGCCAATTTACATACGGTAAATAGTCTAAGTTCCATAAATTTCCATAAAGGTATCTCTTATGATTTGATAAACCAAGAAGAAAGCGGTTAATCGTTTATTACTTTCTTTCCCTACAAAAACCCTGTAAAAATGGTTCATGGTCGATTTTAGATTGCGATAGTAGCTAACCACGCAAAAAACCCTACCATCTTGCACCAATACTATTGGAATTATCTATATCACCTTAACCCCCTCCGCCTGATCATTCACCGAACTTTGCGTTCGTTATCTCAACTTTCAAATTATATCCTATCTTTGTTTAATAGTCGAATGTAATCAGAAATCTTCCTTTTATCTATTTACTGTGATTGTCAGTCGAAATTTTTCCTAAATCGGACGCATGACCGATAAACTCAAAGGGGGAGATCGGATTTAAAAGTCGGGATCGAATGAAAAGTCGACTTTCTAAAATCGAATCTACATCAAAGCACCTGTTATCATCAAAAAAATCTCGATAATTTTCTTAAAAACAAAAATATTATATTTGAATCCATCTAGCGGGACAGTAGGTACACATAACGATATGGCTACTCCTCATTTTAACTTGCAGGGACCTTACCAATGAAATGTTCAAAAAGTCCTTGGTTTGCGAGAACGGGAAAACTGTGACTTTGTCAGGGGTTGCGTGTTGTGCTACGACATGATAAGCTTCTACGTCCATGTGTGCGTTGAATTCTGCATCGGGATGTTTGCTGCCTGCGAAGTAATGGGAATATTAGAAAACTCGTTTCGAATTTGTTATTGGGCTCTATCCTTCATTTAGTTGCAGGTGGAACCTCTTTCCAGTCCAATCACACTCATGAATTCGAGTCAACCTGCCACGAATCCAAAACAAACGGCTCGTAATCCATCCAAAACAACAAACGGGACAACATCGTTGTGATCCTTATTTTGAGGTCTTTAAGACTTTGTACCGCCAAGTTTAATCCTGGTAGAACTCATAGGGTAGAGTTTTTTAAACTGTCTGTTTAGCTACCCTCCTAAACATATTCGGGAAATGTTTTAAACGTGTTTGATTGCTGTTTACCGATTCCTTCTCGGTTGACTCCTAGGCACACCATTGGTGTATAACCTATGATAACTGTGGTAATTATAATTTCGGAAAACACTATGATCACGTTCACAAATAAAAATCATGTCGAAACCTGTTTTTAAAAATGTTTCATACTCGTCATATGTATTTAAACATTCTTCGTAAATCACTTATTTAGTTTACTTATGAATCATATGAGAGTCCCTGGAGTGGTTTTTGAGATTATCGTTTTCAAATATACAATTTGTTTTATATAAAGTTAACAATACTTACTATGAATATGGCCGGCGCCAATGTACAGCTGAGACAGTCTTCCAAGGAATGCAGGATCCATTTTTATAGCCAATGCGACATTAGTTAATGCTCCTATTGTGATCACTGTCAAGCGTCCTGTAGAATAGAAAAAAAATCAAATGTATTCAATTCATTTTTAACTCAAACTTATCCATACTATTCTACTATAAAATTATCTACATTCGTGTTCTGTAAATTCATATGTTGTATTCTGGAGTTTTCACTGTATTTTAGCTAATCTTAGTTTCGGAGTTTTGAGAATGGGAATGGTCAATTTGCATGCATTTTGCATCCGCAGAGAAGAGCTGAAAATTTCTGTATACCAACTACCATTATATTCATTGACTATGCAAAAAGAAATATAACTTATAATATCTAAATTACAGTTACATCTAAGTGACAGAGTATCTTATGTACAAGACCCTAAAAAAAATTTAAAGAAAAGAAATACTGATAAAAAGAATAAAGACACAAAAAATATAGATGGAAAACAGATTTCACGGACGCCGCGGCTTCAAAAATGGTTGGTACGAAAAATGCATAGTATTCATTTCTTAACACATACATGAAAAACTTGTAATTATAGAAAATTTAATAAAAACAAAAGAGCCAACATGATTAAAATATAATTCTAGAAAATTCAAAAAAAGTCCAACCATACGGGACTCAAAATCTATTTCTGTTTTCACGGAGAGGAAAGGGAATATAGTTATATAAATGTTTCTTATATTGCCGGTATTTTCAATTTAATGTACCTACGGGTATTTTAATCATAAAGATATACGTATTATATACTTATATTTATATTGTAATATACATATCTATTTATTCACAATTTTTTTGAATATTTATTGTTATACGTGTATGATTTGAAGTCTCCAGTCGCAGTCTGCTGGAAAAAAAATTATAAGATATTAAGATTAAATAAAAAAAAAACACCAAAAACCCAACAGCACGCGGTGTTCCCAGGCGATCACCCATCCAAGTACTGACCAATGTACTCTGTGGTACAATATTGAGAATTTTTATCAGTAGATACATAATTTATTTTATTTTATTTATTGCATATTGATGGCAAGTCTGTTGTAAGTAATACAAACTAGATTACAATGTCCTTAAAATCATTTTAGATTAAAAGTTTATAAACTGTTACTTCAAAATTAGTTTGTTATCAATAAACAACTTATTACTTCAACTAGTGGCTAAATATATATTATTAGCAATAAAAAATATTTAGATTCAAAATTAAAAAATACAACTAGCGATAGAATATTTAGCGGAAAATATATAAACCACGTTATAAGTAAGTGCTCTACGAAACTATAAAGTAGATTACTTGCACACTAGATGGCATCATTACTATATAAAATGTGAATGTTTCAAACGCTACATACACTAACAATAGATGTCGCTGTTGCTGATCGGCAATAAAATATCAGTGAAACGAGCGCAACAGAAATAGGAATAATATTTCTCCGGGGTAAGGGTTTATTTACTGCTTTTTAGTTCCGAAACTTACCGTTGTACTTTTTCGACAATTCTATTAGAGCAGAAACCGCATTCTGTTCCTTCGCCGGTACCAAGCCATCGGGAACTTCACCCGAGTCACCCATACCGTCTTCGCCGTAATATCCTCCCGAGTAAGGTGTGGTAACTAATGATGATTTAGAACCTCTGAAAATAGGTACCTGAAAAATGAAGCGCTGACTTATACGACTTATGCTGATTTCCTTTGGCGTTACAAATATACATAGGCGGTAGTACTATAATCGCGTAGCATAATCTATTCGTATGTAATTCATTAGATATTAAAACAAATTTTGTGTAACTAGTCTGTTCGTACTAATAATTAGTAGTATTTCATTGCAGTTACTAAACGTTATAAAATCTATTTTTAGAATTCTTAAATTTACCGTAATTATCGAATATTACATTTTTAATTTAATGAATAAAGATTCCTTAACATGCGGGATACTTCTCTGAAATACATTTGATTAAACGATGCTACCAATAAATATATTTTTGCGTATCACTTTCGTGTGATTATTTATCTATCTATCGATCATCATTTCTCGGCCGTCATCCCAATCACTTGGGGTCAGCACAGTGTGTCATTTTCTTCCATACATCTCTATTTTTCGTCATCTCAATACACACATCCTTAATCTTCATATCGTCTTCCACACAGTCCATCCACCTATTTTTCGGTCTTCCCCTTCCCTTATATCCATCCACTTCCACTCTCACCCTTCTTCTCGTCACATGACATTCCTCCCTACACAATACGTGCTATTTTCAAGCTTCCTCTATTATACTAATTTCGTACTCTATCCATTCTTGTAACGCCACATGTCCATCTCAACATTCACATCTCCGGTGCATCCGTCTTTCCTCTATTCTCTTCAAAGCATAACATTCCGATCCATACATAACGACAGGTCTAATGATGGTCTTATAGATTTTCCCCTTTTATTTAAGAGATATCCGGGAGTCGCATATACATAGTCCCCGTGATCTGTCTATAATAATTTAATTAATTAAAAAAAACCAACAACGAATAGACTGACAAACTGATGATATATGGCCACTAGAACCAAATGAATCATCAACACATTTTAGTGTAACAAAGAAGCGACAAAACCCTTTACAACTGACTCTAACGTTGCAACCGAGGCATGTAAAACAGTTCACCGTTAATTCTAGAAGGAACGTAGTAGATAATCAGGCTAGTAAAGAACCCTAACCACATACTGATCCGTCATATTCGTGAGCCATCATGTTCGTGAGCCATCATGTTCGTTAGCCGTCATGTTCGTTCTAGGCGCGGTCTAGGTTGCAGGTGTCCTTGAGTAAATAAACATTCACATACCCACATTTGTGTACTACGATTCAATGTGTTACGGTTAGCTTAGACACAAATCATTATAAGAACACACGATTCAAGAACAAACTTTTATCTTCATATAAACGTCAGCCGCAGCCAGGAACTAAACCCCGGATCCCTCGATCAGCAGGCTGGGTCACTACTTACTGAGTTACGAAGTCAGGAAATTATAAACTTTTTGTTTATATTGTTAAATACTTTGCAATAACTTTATTGTGCTGTAAAGTAAAATTACTTCGACATATTTCAAAGTCTGACACGACCGCACCTCACGGTCCATGTCCAGATGCACCACGGGAGGTTCGCTTGGACCCAAAGACCGCCTTCGGAATAAGAATTCATTGTATACACAAAATTCATACTCACATCTTGTCGCTTGGCGATTTTGAGTATCCTTTGATTGTTAATATAAACATTGTCTTCATTAGTGTTGCCATTACCGGTTGTCAATCCGACGAGTTGTGGCCTGAAAATAAAAAATACACTGTCAAATATACTAGCTTTCAATAATGTAAATTGAATGTAACTATTTTTCATACGCAAGTATTGATAGTTTATTTACACGAATCGCTACAGAATGAGATTGAGATAGTCAAATCTATATCTATGCTAATATTGTGAAGAAAGTGCAAATTTGATTACTTTGTATCTTGTGGTGGGTAACCCCCGAAACCACGACGCGAGACGGGATTTTGTCATTAATAAAATGATCTTAAGCCGCATACATATTACACCGTTTTTTTTGTCACAGTTTTTTTAATACTAGTATGAAAAAAAAATTTAAAGTATATTTTCGGTTACGTTATAAATCATTTAGTGACATCAGGAATAGTAGTACCATAATAACTTTCACTAAGCATCACATTAAGAAATCTTTAAGAATCACTTAAATTCTTTCATGGCAATAAAATTGATTGGATTTTACTAGATTACACCTTTTATCTCTGCACCGCGGCATCATACACTCATAGGATTAAATGCCATGTGTAATAAATACCTACTAAATTATTGCAGGTTAAATTGCTCAATATTAGGTACTAATAAATAAAATTTTATAATTTTGATTTTCCTTAGCATTTTAACACTTTTTATACCTGAATCTGCTTACCTGACCTCATAAATTGAGATTAAAATCCGAAAGCTTTTTTCTAAACCATTGGAAACTGGACACTATATGTACTTTTAATTTTTATAGTTAATAAATTCTTATCTAATTTTCCTACATTTCTTTATTTGATATTCAATATATTATTGACATGTTCACGATATACATACTCTGTGTTAGGTTATCTTTTTTAGCGTGTCATTATAGATAAAATGTTATCAATTATTTATCACTACGTTCTAAAATGTATATTACTCAATAAGGTTATGCGATTGGGATAAGCAAATAAATTATTTTCGTATCACTGATCTCTATAACACAATTACACTTCCATCAACAATTATAAGAACTTTTTATCGGAAAATACAATCAATTAAGTGTAAGTGTAAGTGTAATTTAATGTGTTGATAGTATGTATGTATACTACCTTTGCCAGTTTTACTCTGCGATCATTGAATATAGAATCATTAAAGAAATGAAATAGTAGACTTGTTATTTTGCGTTAAAAATGTATACAATTAGTGTGAATCTTCAGAACTAGTCAATCCTTGATTCTCTTTTATTTAAATAAAATTAACAATTGCCGCATAAATGTATGGTTAGATCACTCCAGAAGGCTTGATCGATTTGGCTGTTTTTATGTTCGTTATTGCATTTGGGTGGTATATTTGAATGAACATTTCAATAAAATATTGTCAAAACAATGAATTTCACTGTAATCCATCATCTTTTGTTTCTATTAACACAAATTCAAGGGAAAATTCTAATTTTTTTAATTGGTAAATTGCCCCGTGCGAAGCCAGAGCAGTTACCTAAATTATTATAGGTACTCAACGTAATATTTATGCTATTTACGCGCTACGTAATCACCATGTTTAAAAGGTAATTAATTGAATTCTGAGGATTCCGTGCATACAATTCTACTGGACAGACTTTGATTAGTAAGGTGCCACGCTGGTGGAAATGAAGAGTAAATAAATTAATTACCATTTTTGCGACGTAAACTAGGTAATTGGTAACTCGATTCAAAGGAAAAGAAAATTGTACAGTCTTCGCTTTTCTTATTTGTAGAACCACTAACTAATTATTCTTGAAATTTAAACACAAAACGGCAAATATTCCTGGTGACGTTTACAGTATGGAAATTTCCGATTGAGATTATACAGATCGTTTGGGGCTCAACAATACAGTTTCTGCCAAAGTAGTTCTGTAATCGATATACGATCCTGATTTGGTTTACAATTCAATCTTGCTTTTCACGTTTTCGAATTCAAATCAATATTGTGTTCTTTTCCGAGTACGAGAAATACATTGCTTTATTATTTTCTGATACCAATTAATGTATTTTCTGTGTTGCTTATGTTCACGGAATTATTTCATAAAAACCTAATTCAGTCATTCGTTTTTCACATTTAATAGTATATAACGTTTAATTATTGATTTATCCTAGTCCTTACTTTAGCCCCAACTCGATAGTGCGCTGTATTCTAAGATTATCGATTTAATTTTTGAACTCGCTTTTGTCGGGAATGTCTTTGGCTATGGTCGTGAATAGAAAAGTGATAATCCGCATGCACTGCGATTGATTAATTGCCTTAAAATTAACTCTCTTGAACTAGATCAGACTTCTAACATTTTACTTATTTATTTACAAGCAATTTCTTCCAGATGGTCCAAGAAAATGAAAGAAAATTGTGTCTGAAAGAAACGAGGGTAGTTTGTACAAATGAGAAAGAAGAACAATGATAGAAATAAGCATATAAGATCGAGCTTGACTTTTTGATTTTGGTATTAAAAAGAAAAATAAAAACAATACCGACCAAAACGTAAAAACCTCATTTTTTGAACGTGTTAAAAAAATTATTTACCCATTGAAATTTTTCTCATAAAGAAGAGCGAGGAATATGGCCATTGCATCGTCACCGCCCGCATCATTATCGATAACTATCTTTGGTCCGTCTTCATCTCTGAAACAATAATCGCGACGTTTACAAAATAAATCCGTAGTATACACGAAAATATCCATTGTATATAGAAATGTATATTGAAGTGGTATATGAGATTTAATTAACGAAAATTTTCACCACATGACGCCTCAGTTTTTTAACTATTCTGTGCTTAAAAAATTGACTATTAACTCAATTGCCATTGTCGAATCTCAATATTCATTGCGATGACACATGGCATAGAAATTAACATTAAACTGTCTCTCTGAATGTTCACTGTGTAATTGTTTTATTTTATTGTGTGTTAACCTTGTGTACGGAAGCCGCGTTTTGCTACGTCATTTACAATGTGTATCGCTAAGAATTTGAAGTCTTCGCATCTGTTTCTATCCCATTACATGCGAACGAGTTCAAGACAATCTTAAGTCTTCTTAAGAATTACTTTTTCCGAGTTAATGCGCGTTACTATCTAAGGCTGCAACACCGTTGACGTTCATCCACCCGTCAGGTCGGGTTGTAATAAGACATTGATATATAAGGAAGTATAATAAATAAAAGTGTAAATTTTTGTTTTGTATCACCAAAAATAGCCATCTTGATTTTAATGGACAGCGCCGAATGCGCTCTTCCTGCTGCTGCTCGGTGAGGGGGCCGGGAGGTGCCGCGCCGCCTGCGCGTGCTCCGTCGATCGGCCGCGCGCGCGCTCCGATAAGGAGGCGCGATCAATGTTTTTGTATATTTTTGTATATAGGATAGTACATAGTGCTAGCAGAGACTACATCCACTTTAAAACATATTTATACAAATATCAATACCTAAAGATATATACTTCAAGAAGGAGAAATGAAAAATCGAATCCTAAACTCAGCAACAAACGATATAATATCAGTCAATACACGAGAGAACCACGTGTTGATAGCAACAATATTACTTACTTTTTTTCGCCACCAATCGCAGCTAAACAGAATAAAATCCATACTGACAATATTCCGAATAATTTTAACATGACGTAACCAGTTAATTTATTCACTTCACTAACGTTTTCTGTACTACTAATTGTCCCAAGAGCAGCAATTAAGCATTAAGGGACCTACACGTAAGAGCAGTTCGATCTATTTATTTATACTACTTACATCAAATTGTGTTACGTTACGAAAGTGAACGATTAACTCAGTAGCCCACGATTCACTGTTTCCACGGACATGTTTGTCTTCGAAAGATACTGGAGTGATGACGTTCTGTTGACTGTGCCTTATTCTATTGTGTAGTGTATACAAAGCTCTAAAATTATGTAATTGTAGCGAAAAATCTAGTAAAGTACCGACTGTAAAACATCTTATGATGAATATTACCGTACAATTTTATTTTTTAAAGATATTATTTTACAACAATATCAAAGTGTAAAATTTGATTTACTTGGCTGATGTTTACTTCTGTTTAATGCTTAATAAAATTGGAACGTTTTATACTATTTACAGATTGGTATGGATTATACCTAACTGTTCAACCTGAAAGAAGTCGCAGCCACCAATAATATATTTTAATAAAATATTTAAGTTGAATTATACATTATTTATAAATTTTCAAGTTAAAAACTTTAAAAATTACGTATATGAGTTGTGAATTATGTCAGTATAACATGTTTCGTGTTAACTTTATATAATATTATATGATCATTATATTTTAATTATATTAAAATAAAAATAAAATAAACTCTTGAATATCAATGACGGATATGATCAGTTTTTTTTTAAATTATATTTAAATATTAAATTTCGACGAAAAAATGTCCAATGTCATACCGAACATTTTTGTGAATATCTTCTATTCTTATTCACGCGATATTTTAATATATATGGGTGATTTTATTGTCGTATAAAAGATGGCGTCATTTCTGCGTAAGCAGATATTTCAACGATGCTCTCTCTTTATATACTCATATAACAGATATTTAAGGCATTGCGTGACAAATTGTTTTCATAAAGACCCAACTTATAACTAATTGTATAATACTCAGTAGTAATGTTTCAAAGGTCAGTTCTGCCACGATGGATGCTTGATATAATAAATACTTCATCAATGAAGCTTGAATCCGATACCAACCCGTTTAACATATAAACGAAAAATTTATAGACAATGAGTATTTGTTATGAAATATTCTGTTTCCTGTATATATTTCAACACCGTTGGAAATTTAATTTATATTTTATTTGATATTCATAGAAATGGTATTTTATAAACAAAAAATGAAGATACGCAATTTGTTTAATTTTTTTCACGAATGTTAATTAGACCAGACGTTGTAATGTTATTATAAATGTCATAATTATGTTTTGTGTCAAAGGTATCCTGCTCAAACTCAAAACACTTCGCCTCAATTGATGTGCACTGCAGAATCACTGTGTGTTAAGTAAACAGAGCTCTTAATGCTACGTTTGGTAAATAGTATATATTATATTCATATTGTTTTAACTGATTGTTTTGTGTACATGAAGGATATACGAGAAAAACTATTATTAGGGGCCTTTGTCAACGCAATACAACCCGAAACGACAGTTCTTAGAATTTGTGTCTGTTTGTTTGTCTGTGCGTTTGCGCTCGCTAAACTTAGAAACGGCTTAACCGATTCCGCTGTAAATTTCACTAATGTACTGCCGTAAGCATCACTTAATATTTGAAAATCGTTTTATTTTAATCCATTTATAAATAATATAAGTTATAAATTATTTTTTATTAAGAACGAGTAAACGCAGTCCTAAAACAATACAGGTACTAGTTCTAAGCGTAAGCCGTAGTTTTCTGAAGCGAAGCGAGGACAGTTCACTAGTAAACAAGTCAAAACATGAGTCAATCTGCAATGTTTCTATCGAAGTAGACGTCGCGTCACGTTTGACTCGATGCACGTAAAACGCGATGCATACATAAGAGTACGGTATTTGGTGTAAATCTTATTTATAATTGGAAGAAAAAAAACTTTTATCTATTATTTTTAAGTGTACTAGATTATAAAACGGACGCAAAAGGTTTTTGAGATTATTTTAATTTATAAGTTTAATATAAAATTTTAATTTACAAGTCTAAAATGAGTGATTTAATTACACGTAGAGATGTTGTATGAGAAGATAAATGACTTTATGGTTGTATCTCTAAAAGGTAAGGTAAAGGTTTATCCCTCTAAATATCTATAAAAAGGCTGCCTGGAAGAATACGCTTTTTAGCTACAAAACCGCCTTTTACATTATAACTTGCTGTACTAACTACCATTATTGTATTTACTTGTCTATTGCTCGTGTTAATAAAGTATGTAATATCCAGTGTAATGTTATCCACGTTAAGGTACCCTGGGAACTATCATTCACACTATCACTGCCAAACACAGCTCCGGACGCTGGCACACGTCCTATTCTTATTGTGTCCGTCACAAGACTGGCTTGTTCTTGTTGAAAATTGTTTGAAATGTCCTTTTAAAACAGATTTTTCGTTGATTATGAATTAGAATATTTGATCCGTAGGGCATTTGACTAAAAACAAATATAAGAAAAATTCCAATTTGAGCAGTGACTGTTTATCAGCCTACTTTAAGCATAGCGATGTGAAGCTGCGTCGTGCTTATGGTATTTTCGTATTCCGTGAATGCTGTGCATGCAATGTATTTTCGAGTGGTTGGAATGCACAAAAGTAATTTATTCTCGGGAATCTGATTTTAAAAAGACAATTGGGATACATTTTTAACTTAATTAATTAATTAGCATTAATAATACTCTATATTTAATAGTAGAATATGAAAAATAAGTTTATAATGTTACTTAATTGCAAAATTTAATGTGATTTATTAAAAAACTTTTGAGAGTGTGGAATAAGTACTGTTACTTGTGTCATGATTATATTAAAATTTATACTGTTTCATTAGTTTAAGCTAATTATAGTGTAATACCAAGTAATATCAACCGGAAGTACCATGGGATAAATTCAACCGGAAATTAATGTTTTTCGAATTGTAGTCGGAAGTCAAGTAGCGTTGACAAGTTTGGTATTACTTGGATAGTGGAAGGGAGAGTTAGTATAAAACCCCTTGCAATCAAACAGAAGGAAATTCGCAGTTTAACTCTGAAGGTGACAAATAAGAAGGCTTAAAGATTGTCAAGTGAAGTTAATAGTGATAATGAAAGTGAGTGAAATAAATAAATAGTGTGGTATATCAGTGAGTTTTATTACACCAACACGAAATTCACTACACTTGTATAGTTTTCAGAAATTTCCATCCGGAATGAAAAACGAAATTAGTGAATACCTCTGGAGTTTTAGTAAAATAGTTAATTTGCAACCTCTTTATCATTTTCGAAGATCAATAAACATAACTTGTTTTTCCACTAGAACTTTTCCATCCCTCGCTAGTAATTGTCTACCCCTGATAGTTTTACCAACCCTACATTTTTTTTTTCTTAATTGTGTAGAGGTTCCGCCGACTTAATGAATTCCATTCATTAAGAGCTAATAATATCACAATAATAAAAGTGAGATATGTGGAAAGATAGACACGACGAAATTATAAAGGTTCCATTGTTACATTAGCTAACGAGTCCCCAAAATATATTTATTTCAATCGGCAACTCACTAGTACAATTCTTTCGAATCAACATATTACACATAAACAACATTTTATTCAATTTCCATTTAGTTTCAACTGAATATTTATGAAGTATTTAATGTACGTAGTTTGTCGTTTAGAAGTGAATAATTTGCATTATTGTTGTTATACGTAGAAACTGTAAAATATACTAATTTTAACCTCTGTTAATTAGACCGTTTGACACTTTTGTATAGGTTACCTCTATTACCATAAATTCTTAAACATTAGGTAAATATGACAAGTTTACGTGATTTACCTATGTAAAATACCTCTTAAATGTCGCTAACTAATCAATGTTTATTAAAATGGATAGATAATGGGTTGGGATATACAAGCACATAATTATCGATATATTAACAGGTGCCCCATCACTAGCTATAAATGACAGCTGTCATAGTGCCATTTTGTTTACTGTACAGAATTTTTTGTTTCGAAAATAAAGTTTAATATGACAACTAAGAAACAAGCGTATTTTGTATTCATCAGTGAGTACTTACTGTTCAATATCCATTGCTATTATTATTCAAGACATTGACATTATTACAAATAAAACGTCGACGCTGTTATTGGAAACTGATGCTAATTATTTCTTAATAAAACACGATACGCCGGCAACAACAACAAACAACTTCAACACACTTATCGAATCAAAATAAGATCGCTGACAACAATCTTGCAAGTCACCATGTACGAAATAATGATACAAAATCAAACGCACACTGCCGATACGCCTGCGATTTTACGTTTTGAACGTCTATAGTATAACAATTCTATCGTCACAAAATTATAATCACTAACTTGAAGGGTAATTAACCAGGGCTATCTTTGTGTGTTCGAAAACATACTGTCAAAAGCCGACGCGATGGAGTAACAAAGAGCGTTCCTGTTGTGTTGGGAATGAGTCACAGTCGCAGAATTAGAATCTACCTATAACTATGTGTCTGTCGTTCGCGACTGAACGATCCGGGTTGTGAGAGCTGTAGGAACGAACGGGTCGTTAGATATTTCGAACATTATTCGTTTGTTCAATACAATTGTGAATGAAGTGAAACGAATGTGAAATGGTTGATTGCCAAATTGATTCACCGGTGCTGGCGTCCTTTCGAGTACTTTTTGGTTCCGATCGATGAGGATAAACCGTATCGATCGTTCAGCCATCTATTATAGTATTTATTTATAAAAACAATAAATTTCAAATATAAATGTGGATTATCATCATTTAATTGTTTAAAGCATGTGTTGCCCAAAACAAATCGAATTGTCAATGTTATATTACTAAAACACGTGAAGACTGTGAACTAGTGATCGGCGATCAGTGAATTTTTTTTCAATTTAGGTATTACTATCAAAAATCTATACAACTGTGCCCTGACCGAAATTGAACTAATCAATCGATTGAACGCATCAAATGACTCGGGTCATTTTTTAAACGGTTCAGTAAAGATCTGGACGTCAACATTGATTGAATAACATGTCTACCTAAAACGCTTAATTATTTGTAGTGCTTACACGCAGAAACACTTCACCTGCGAATGCATTCGTTAGGAAATAATGACCATTTATTAATTAAATATAGTATAATTAATAATAATGGAATAAAGTTTATATTAAAAGAAAATACCTACGGCCTAGTTTACTTCCCCCAATCTCATGCTGGCAGAATAGGGTGTTGTAAAAGGCGACAGAAGCCAGGCTGCTTGGTGTAAGGTTTTGCGTAGGGTTTATCTGTATTATTATAATTGCATTAATATTATTAATGGTATTATTATCTTTCCGTGAAGCTTGCCTGGCTAGCTACCATCCTCTCGAGGCCGTCCTTCCATGTAAGCCGAAAAGCCTTGCTTGCGTTGTATTTTTCACATCTGTGAGACAAGCCTGTAAGCCTAAAAACTCATCGTTTTCCGGCCGGAGGCTTGAGAGCCGGTACTTTTCCTTCTTTATTGGCTGACAACGCATCAGTGATAGGTACCTTTTGTGTTATAAATGTACATGGGCGACGGTGACCACTCACCATCAGGTGGCTCGTTTGCTTGTTTGTCAGCTATTTACATAAAAATCCTTCTATCATTAGCGATCAAAATAGCAATGCAATAAAAAATATAATCGTGAAATGCTCAATAAAAATGTTTATAATTTAGTGTTTCATACATAAAGTGGTAACAATGATTTCCATAAATACATATTATATACACAAATAACGTATATACTACAATAAAAAAATTTACTACTTTATTGTCATAATGAAGTTCTTAATGCAAACATGCTGAAAACACGTCCAATAGAAACTTCTTATAAGAATTCTCTTCCACTGTGATGACCATCTTGGCAGTTGCTTTCTGTGCAGACGTGAATGAATTTGTATTTAGACCTCTACTGCCACCTGAAACCAACTTTTGTATTAAACACTATATAATAAATACGGATATTTGAATTGGCAAAGGCAGACCAGAGTTTTCAAGTATTTTGTTTTTTCCGAAATATTTGGTTATAGCCTTGTTCGAATACCGATTTCACAAAAATATCGAGACTTTTATAAGTCCAATTATATACTATGTAATTCCTTGGCTCATAAATTAAAATAGCGCACTCAAAGCCTGACGGATTATTTGACAAGTTAGGCGGCTTGAGGCTACCTCGGCAGTTGTATCTTTGTTTCCAGATAGCAAAAGCGACGTCGAAAGCCATTGGATAGCATCAGTATTTTCGTAGCTTGGGTCCCATCGTGGTGAGTAAGTCAGGGTATTTATATTTCCACGATCATGACAGCCGCGGGTATCTCTCTTATATTAAATCATCCGTATCTGTTAACGTACCACATAAATGGATGCTATTATTCGAGTAACTGGTTTTTTTTACAAACGACGCATTGTTGAGCGCAACTGTCATCGCTGCGGGATCTAGAAGTACCCACGATTTGAATTTAGGTAAAGAAACCTGCTCGAAGACGTTTTGAGCTCGCATAATCTCCGTAGGTATTGAACCGAGCACATCTTTACGCCATTCCTGCAAAACGTGAAAAGTTTTGTTTATTACGGAATATATAAAGGCGTTCTGAAGTCGTAATTTATTTCGGAACTACCTAACTTCTTTAACATTACGAGGATTCTTTATTGCTTTTTCAATGATTGAGTCTTATTTAAAATCGTTTCTTCATATGGCTGTTATATCAATTTCTGCTTTTGTGTACATAACCTTTGCTTCTACTACCATTTCGAAATTGATTATGATGAAAAAGAAACACTTCCGATAAATTATGAATACTATTTTTGGTCCTTATCCGAATTTAATAATTATTTGTACGTTAATTGGAGGTAGTTCCTGGTCTTTATCATCCCTCTCATTGCGAGAAGAGACCCGAGCCGTCAGTGGCACGATTTATTTCTTACCTTCTACTCATTTCCTGGCCGACAACGTATCAGTGATACCTTTGGTCTTGTTGATGTCCAAGTGCGACGATGACCACTTACCATCAGGTGGGTCGACTGCTGTTTTTCGGCTTAGCTTCGGCTATTAACATAATAATTCACTAGTCGGAATGATAAAGAGACTAATAATGTCAAATGCAAATGCAGGAAGAAGCAGTCGAGCGCCAGATAAAGACAGAAGCAAATTTAGATTCAAAGCTGTTTTGTCCTCACGAATCCCAAAAACACAATTTGACATACACTACTTATGTTTATAGAGCTTATAATCTGTGAAAATGGTATTATAGTTAATTTCTCCGGGTTTCCTGCAGTGGCTACTATTCTGTAAGCTTCGACGTCCATCAAGGCATTGAATTATATATATATATAATTCAATGCCTTGAAAAACCATATTCTCCATCTTCAATAATACCCTTAAACTACCACGGCTCTTATGATTACCTTCATATTTCTTTGACAGATTAATAAGAGCCAAGACGGCTTTTTCACGCTCAGCTGGAATAGGTTTAAACTCTACAGTCGCGTTATCTCCGAGACCGTCGAAACCAAAAAAGAAATCTGATTTTATATCTTGAATTAGAGCTGATTTACTTCCTCTGTATATAGGTACCTGTATGAAATAAATACATTTTTCAGTCATAAGATACAGTTAGGAAAAAGAAGTATTTTTGAATGAGCTGTGTAAAAGTGGGAAGTTGACCTATGTGTTAATTGTAATATCAAAATTATTTAGCTATGACGAGCTATTGGTATCAGAGTTGATTTCAGTTTATTGCCTGAAATTGGACGGAGCGTTGCGGGTACATCGAAAGCTAATGTTTTAACTTAGTGCCGTTGTAATCTTGGGTTTTATCCGATTGTTTCTTAATTGGCAACGCAGCGCTGGCAATACGCTTGAAACAAGGGTTTAACAAAGGTGGTGTTAATTCTGGTGTCATCCGTTCGCTGCGTTTATCTTGTCTTTTCATAAAAAAAACTATCAACTAAACAAAATTTTACATACTTAGTAAGTTTGTAAGTTACCCTTACATTTGGCCTTTTAGCTATGTCCAATATTCTTTGAGAATTATTGAAGACTTGTTGTTCATTAACATTTCCATGGACTGTAGTAATTGCTACTACATTTGGTCTGAAAGAAATAATAATATGAGTAGAAAATACGTAGAAAATGCTTAACACGTCTCAGTGCTAGAGTTATATCGGAGATTTAGTTGAGAAGTTTCAAAAATACAAGTAGTACTGACGAATATAAGCTTTTTAGACAATGTTACTTTAAAAATCACCTGTAGATATGGGTGACTTTTGACTTACTGACCGCACACTTGCTTTTATAGGAAAATATTTAGAAAAGGAAAATAACCTGCATCTCTGAGAGTTATATTCATGTATGAAGTTTCTTTTAACCATTAAAATTGATATGTACCCAGTGATCCGAAAACTGTCACAGCACTTGATTTTTGTTGATTATTATGAGAATAATCGATTATGATGATGACTATAATACAGGCTCTATAGATGAAGGCAAGAAGAAAGGACAGAATAAAATTATTTTTTAAATACCTTTACCTACCCATCAAAATATTCTTCATACAATAAAGCTATAAAAATGGCCATAGCGTCATCTGCACCACCATCGTGATCAATGACCAGATAATTCCGCTGTGCTGTTACATTATCACTGAAAATATAAAACTGGCATAATGATAGTTTAAGTTGAGTTACGCCAGCAAAAGACAAAATTGTTAACGAAAGCGCTAAAAAGATTAATCAATAATTTGATTTAAAACAAACGAAACAACTCACATCCGTTTAATGTACCAAGTCAAGGACAAAGAAGTATAGATTAAATACCAACTGATTTTATTTAAAACAAGTTATGATGCTACAAAAAACCACATATTTTTTTTATGTTAATAGCCGACAAACGAGCGGACGAGCCACCTGACGTTAAGTGGACACCGTCGCCCATGGACATCAGCAAAACCAATGGTATCACTAATGCGTTGTCGGACAGGAAATGAGAAGGTAACAAAGAAAGAACTGGCTCCCAAGCATCCAGCTGGAACACGACGAGTCGTTTGCCTCAGTCAACTCAAGCAGGAGGGTGGTAGCTAGCCAGGCAGGCTTCACGGAAAGATAATAATACCATTAATAATATTAATGACTCAATAACAATACTGACAATATAATCTTTACGTGAAGCCCTACCACCAAGCAGGCTGACTTCTGTCGCCTCTTACGACACCCTGTTTTGCCAGCATGGGATTGGGGGGAGTATTCTAGGCCGCCCCAATACGGCCAAATATCTTGTCAGATGCCTCATTTAACGAATACTATAGAAATTAATTCTACCAGTATATGCATTATCATAGATGCCAGTAATAGATGAGGAGACATTATCACCATATAGAACACTAAAATTATCACCGACACTTTTCCGACAAAAAAAGGAGAGAATTTGGTTGGCAATTAGCTCTCTGACACCGCAACCAAAACAAAAAATACGCTGTTCATTATCAAAGGAATGTACTTTTATCTTGTACTCTCAGGATTAAATTAAACGATATCGAGTCCAGCATCATTCACTTCATAGGTCATCGTTCAGAAATGTACCGCAGGAAGATTAATTTTGACTAACGATGCAATGAACATAAACCACAAAACACAGTACACTACAAGAAGAAAAATTCAAAAATATATACACAAATTCATATAAGTACCTTAAGAGTAGTTGGAGAACAATTAAAATTGAACCGAACGCAATCATTTTCTTTTAAAGACTAAAAATTTCACTACAATATACTGAATTTTATTATATTATAATATCTACATAATTAATTCCATGAAATATGAAATATTTAATTCCGTGAAATAAATGACATTCACATCACCTTCATCACGTTAAGTTGCATCTCATTACAGTGTAGAAATAGTCAAAATGTTACTTATAAAATACATACACTCAGTTAACAATGTAAAATATGATATATTACCTTTTACAGTAAAGCACGTTTAATGCTATCGACAAAATTCATAACACCTGTGTTTGAATTTGCTTCATTACCTGTCCTCTTCTGTTCTCGCTTGCTATTGTAGTCGATGTGTCTCTCCCCCTCAATGTTAATCATTATTCATATTTATCCAACGCAAATAGCGGTATTTTGTTTTACCATATTTTTGTGAATTTATAAGCGACTACTAAATTTTCTTTAATTTTGTTTATGTCTTCTTAATTCATATGTAATTTATAAATTTTGAACTCAAAATTATCTTAACTAATGATATCAACTACGATTAGATCTCCAGATTGAGTTTTAGAGATTAGACATTTTATTTCAGTTATAAAAGTAACTGACTTCAAGAACTCAATCGAGTTTGTACTAACATTAAAGATATCTAGAGAATACCATAACGCTGTGACAGTGCGAATTAGTGATCAAATCAAGTATCAGAAGTTCTTCACCGACTAGTCGCTTCCAAAATGGCTTAGTGAGTATTATCTAAGAGTCCGTCTAGATCGGCGGTCAAATGTACAAAGTACGAGGAACTCTAGAAATTTTACCAACAGCGGTCACCCCAGCCATCGACAACCGCGCCAGTAGTTCCTTAACTCGGTCGACCAGCTACCGTTGACATAAGTTAATCTGGTCATGAACGTTTCCCCTAATTATTAAATTCATAAATCAGCTTTAAATATCGCAAGAAAAATCTAAACTTATTACTAAGAAAATTACAATGTTCGTTAAGATTGCTGGGACTATAGTTATGTTATAGTTTTTGAAATGGCGTAAGTGGTAATTAGTTTAATAAAAATATCACATTCTATACGTAAATTTTCATGTGTAAACTATCATAATTGTCCTGAATTTTTACTGTTGTAAGAGACCTCGTCCTTGTTAGATATTTGTTTCTATATACGCAAACATAAATTTTATATTAATGTATTGAAAGGATTTAAAGTCTATATCTGATTATGCGTGACTATTTTGCAGTTTCAGTGATAGTAAAAGGAAAATAGAAAATGGTATTTTTTGTGTAATTTGTTGAAGACTAAGCTCGTTAAAAGAAACATAGGTTTTAATATGTCGTGAGGACTATGAAGTTGAATTTTTATCACCATCGAGAAGTGCCCGATTTCGATTTTTATATAACTTCACGCCACGTCGTCCAGGTTTAAAAATGTTATTATTATTGGGTTCCATTTGGAAAAAACTCATTCACACCCATACACCCCATGTGCGGGTGGGTGTACTGCAGGGGAGATACCTCTCGCCGATTCTGTACAACTTGTACCGGCGTATCATGGTGGTATGGTAACAGGGCACTATACTGGTGGTCGGCCCAGATAGCCGGTCTCCGGGCCGCCTGCAATGGGGCCAGGAGGGAATATACCCGGAGCAGGCGGAGACGCCCCCAGGACGTTGACAGGGACGACAGGCTACGCAGGATCTACGTGGAGAAGACGAAGATCCTGCAGCAGGCCATATGCCGAGCCAAGGAGGAGGCCTGGCTGGAGCTAGTGGGGGGCCTAGAAAGGGACCCCTAGGGCCGACCGTATATGATGGCGCGGAACAAGCTTCGCGCCCAGTCAGCCCCAATCAGCGATACGCTCCAGCTGGAGCAACTGGGGAACTCTTCCCCGACGAACCCGAGGGCTTCGTTCCCCCCAGAATGGTTCGGCAGACGCCGGATACGGAGGAGGGTGTTCCGCCATCCGTCACGGAGGCTGAAATGAAGGCGGCTATTACCCGCCTCCAGAGTAAGAAGAGGGCGCCGGGTCCAGACGGGGTGCACGGGAGAGTTCTCGCAATCGCTCTCGGGTACCTCGGCGACAGCCTCCGGGAGCTGTTTGACCGCTGTCTGCGGTCTGGCCAGTTCCCGGGGGCCTGGAAGGAGGGTCGGCTCTGCCTACTTCCTAAGGTAGGGCGGCCCCCGAATCGGCTTCGGCAGTGCGACCGGTGGTGCTGCTGAACGAAGCCGGGAAGGCCTTGGAGAAGATAGTGGCCTCCCGGCTCGTTCAGCACCTGGAGGAGGGCTCGGGGCCCGGACTTTCAGAATCCCAGTTCGGGTTCCGAGCACGTCGGTCGACCGTCGACGCCCTGAAACGCCTGCGGGCGGTGACGGCTGAGGCGGAACACGGAAAGGAGGTGGTGGTCGCGGTGTCGTTGGACATCGCGAACGCCTTCAATAGCCTCCCGCACGCGGTGATACGGGAGGCACTAAAATACTTCGGAGTGCCACCGTATCTAAGAAGGCTGTTGGAGGCGTACCTCTCGGATCGAAGGGTAGGCCTCGAGAACCGATCGGGGTCCGTGGAGTGGCGGCAAGTCGGCTGCGGTGTCCCGCAGGGATCCGTTCTGGGTCCGATCCTGTGGACATCGGGTATGACTGGGTCCTGCGAGGCCGTCTTCTCCCCGGGGTGGGTGTCATCTACTACGCGGATGACACCCTCGTTTATTCCCGGGGACGAAACCACAAGGAGGCGGCGCGGCTGGCCGAGGTCGGACTCGACCTCGTGATCAGCCGCATAGAGAGTTTAGGGCTTTGACAAGATTGACAAGACCGAAGCCCTGCTCTTCCGCGGGACCGGCCGTAAGGGACCTCCACCGGGGGTTGCCCTTCAGATCGGAGAGGGGAGAATCAGGATGAGCCCCCAAATGAAATATCTCGGGCTCATCCTGGACGGAGGGTGGACCTTCGGACCACATTTCGCGATGGTGGGACCGTAGGTCGTAAAGGCGGCGAGTGCGCTGGGCAGACTCCTTCCGAACCTCGGAGGACCTAGCGCCGCCTGCAGGCAACTGTACTCCGGAGTCTGCCGGAGTATGGCGATGTACGGTGCCCCGGTTTGGGCGGATCGCCTGACGACGAAAAATAAGGCTGCGCTGCGCGCTGCGCAGTGAATAATCGCGGTGAGGGTGATTCGGGGGTACCGTACGGTATCGTGGGCTGCAGCTACTGCTCTAGCCGGCGACCCCCCGTGGGAGCTCGTGGCGGAGGTTCTTGCCGAGACCTACTCATACGTCTCGGGTAGGAGGGCTCTTGGTGAGAACCCAACGGTGCGTCGGATAGGACAGGAAGCGCTAATGCGGAGGTGGGGAGAGGACCTGGCGGTGCAGCCGTATGGCACACGCGTTACGGCTGCATTGCGCCCGGTCCTTGAGCGGTGGATGCGCCGAAAACGCAAGCCCCTCACCTTCCGTCTGACGCAGGTTCTCACCGCGCACGATTGCTTTGGTGACTACCTGTGTCGGACGGCCCAAAGGGAGCCGACGACTGAATGCCACGATTGTGGCGCGGCGGTGGACTCTACCCAGCACACCCTCGAGGTGTGCCCGAGATGGGCAGCGCTGTGTCGGGATCTGACGTCAGTCCTCGGAGGGGACTTGTCGCTTCCGAGCATCATCACCGCGATGCTCGGCGACGACGAGTCCTGGAAGGCGATGGTCTCCTTCTGCGAGACAGTAATGTCCCAGAAGGAGGCCGACGAGCGGGGGAGAGAGGAGGCCGCCGACGTGGCCTCCATCCGCGGGCGACGAATGGGGGTGCGTAGGAGGCGCTACTTAATGCGCCTCCAGTAACGCCCCTGTGCCCGTGTCGGGCCGGGATGGGAACCCGGCCCTGCTAGACACGGCGTCGTTGGGACTGTTCAGAGGTGAGCCGGACAGTCCCCATGGAGGAGAAGTCTGGCCTTTTCGCCGAGGCCAGCCTGTCGCTGGAGGAGTCCTGTTGCCTGCAGATCCGGGACCCTCCAATTAAAGCGGCTGAAGGCTCCCGCAGGGGTTTAGTACGGTATTGCACTCCCAAAGTGCCGAGTCCGACATAGGTCTAGGACTGCTACCCGGGCGTCCTGGATATCATCCGTAAACGGATTCCCCTGCGACAAAAAAAAAATGGTGGTATGGTAACAAACCGTAAAGTATTTGGGATGCACCTAGAACATACAGCTCGCTGCGGATGACGTAACATAGCTACGGCGCAGGCGCGCGTTGCAAGAGCTGTAATCCAACCGGTGCTGACATCCGGACTATATCCTCGAGCGAAGCATGCAAGTCCATGTGTAGGATACCTGCTTCCGTGTAAATTCTGAATATCGGACTTTGGGAGACTGTTGAGTGGGATTTGGCTTTCTATAGGGCGGAATTCCATCAGGGGGTTGTCCCCTATACGAGAAACAATACTTTTCTCGAGTTTCCGTCCGGGTAAATAGGTACGGGGTACAGGGAATTTGATAGTAATCTTATTTATATAATACCCTATTACCTACCTTTGGTGTAAGGTTTTGCGTAGGGTTTATATGTATTATTGTAATTTCATTAATATTATTAATGGTATTATTATCTTTCCGTGAAACTTGCCTGGCTAGCTACCACCCTCTAGAGGCCGTCCTTCCATGTAAGCCGAAAATCCTTGCTTGTGTTGTATTTTTCACACCTGCGAGTCACAGATAAGCCTAAAGACTCATCGTTATCCAGCCGGGGGCTTGAGAGCCAATACTATTTCGTTATTTATTAGCTGATAACGCATCAGCGATAGGTAGGTAGGTACCTTTTGTGTTATAAACGTCCATGGGCGACGGTGACCACTCACCATCAGGTGGCTCGTCTGCTTGTTTGTCAGCTATTTACATAAAAAAATCCTTCTTTCATTGGCGATCAAAATAGCAATGTAATAAAAAATACAATCGTGAAATGCACAATAAAAACGTTTATAATTTAGTGTCTCATATATAAAGTGGTAACAATTACTTCCACAAATATATATTATATTCACAAATAACATATATATTACAATAAAAAAATCCACAACTTTATTTTCATAACGAAGTTCTTAATGCAAACATGCTGAAAACACGTCCAATAGAAACTTCTTATAATAATTCTCTTCCACTGTGATAACCATCTTAGCAGTTGCTTTCTGTGCCGACGTGAATGAATTTGTATTTAGACCTCTACTGTCACCTGAAACCAAGTTTTGTATTAAACACTAAAATAAATACAGATATTTTTAACCTATTGTACTCAGGACTCCTCTTGAATTGGCAAAGCCAGGCCAGAGTTTCCAAGTATTTTTTTTTTCCGGAATATTTGGTTACAGCCTTGTTCGAATAACGATTTAACAAAAATACCGAAATTTTTATAAGTCCAATTATATCTCCCTCCTATAAGTCCAATTAAACTATGTAATTCCTTGGCTCATAAATTAAAATACCGCACTTAAAGCCTGACGGATTGTTTGACAGGTTAGGCGGCTTTAGGCTACCTGGGCAGCTGTATGTTTGATTCCAGATAGCATAAGTGACGTGGAAAGCCATTGGATAGCATAAATATATCCAAGGCTTGGGTCCTATAATGGTGAGTAAGTTAGGGTATTTATATTTCCACGATCATGAAAGCCGCGGGTATCTCTCTTATATCAAATCTTCCGTAACTGTTTACGTACCACATAAATGGATGCTATTATTCGAGTAACTGGTTTTTTTTACAAACGACGCACTGTCGAGCGCAACTGTCATCGCTGCGGGATCTAGAAGTACCCACGATTTGCTTTTCGGTAAAGAAACCTGCTCAAAGACGTTTTGAGCTCGCATAATCTCCGTAGGTATTGAACCGAGCACATCTTTACGCCATTCCTGCAAAATGTGAATGATTTTCTTTTATTACGGAATTACGTCGTAATTATTATTAATTATTACGTTGTAATTTATTTCGGAACTACCTGACATATTTAACATTACGGGGATTTTTTAATGCTTATTCAATTATTGAGTCTTATTTGAAATCGTTTCTTCATATGACTATTTTATAAATTTCTTCTTTTGTGTACGTAACCTTTGCTTCAACTAACATTTCGAAATTAATTAAGATGAAGAAGAAATGACAAAAGAAACACTATAAACAAATTACGAATACTATTTTTGGTCCTTATCAGAATTAATTAATTATCTTTCTAAGCAACTAAGTAATTTTTGTTATTAATTAAGATGGTGATTCATCAATCAGAAGTGATAGACCAGTGGCTTAAACGTCAGTCTCCCGCACTGGAGCCTCGAGTTCGAATCCTATATACACCTGTAGTTTTTCAAATCATATGTCTATTGCAAATTAATGATTACTTGCTTCAATGATACATCATGAGGAAACCTGCACATCTGAGCGCTCGCCATAATGCATTCAAAAGTGTGTGGAGTCTGCCAAGTGTGGCGTCGTACAGCCTTAATTCCTCTCATTGTGAGAATAGCCGTCAGTGGCACGGTTTCTTTCTTGCCTTCTTCTTATTTCTTGGTCGACAATGCATCATTGACACCTTTGGTCTTGTTGATATCCATGTGCGACGATGACCACTTACCATCAGATGGGTCGACTGCTGTTTTTCGGCTTAGCTTCGGCTATTAACATAATAATTCACTAGTCGGAATGATAAAGAGACTAATAATGTCAAATGTAAATGCAGGAAGAAGCAGTCGAGCCCCAGACAGAGACAGAAGTAAAGTTAATTCAATGCTGTTTTGTCCTCAAGAATCCCAAATACACAATTTGACATACATTACTTATGTTTATAGAGCTCTTAATCTGTGAAAATGGTATTATAGTTAATTTCTCCGGGTTTCCTGCAGTGGCTACTATTCTGTAAGCTTCGACGTCCATCAAGGCATTGAACTCAGCATCTGTACTGCGGTCGCCTGTTAATAGGAAAAAAATGTATCATTCAATACTATGCTACACATGTGAAGAAAATTAAATAAAATTATTTCAGAATTAAATGACGTCCTTAAATAAAGTGAGTAAATAATTTCCTTATACAAAACTCTTTAAAACATAGTCACATATTATACGCTAACAAGATTTTACACAATGCACTTAATCATCAACGCAAATCGACACTTAGTAAAATATTATCAGGTTAAATGATGCTATGAAGTTTACAAAGTCTTTATAAATGTTTTCTACGTGGCCATAAGGAAGTTACAGTTCGCATCATATTTTACGGCCGCTCTGAACAATGCGTCAATTGCTAAGCAGGACGCACTAAAAAGAATTACTAGTAATGTAATTCCCTAATAACAAAAGTTTTGATACTCTAGTTTTTTAAAGCCTCAAGGTCAGACGAAAAAGCAGATCCGCCTATAGACATAGGCGACCCCGAAGGAGTCACATTGATTGAATTGAATTGCAACGTCGGCCCTGGAGAAATGCTTTTCATTATAACATTTATGAAGAAATTGATATCTCAGCGTTCCGATAATGACTCAGAAGGAAGCTCGATGTGGATGAATGATTGTAGGATCATGTGGGCACTGAGTCAACCACTTCGGTGCACTCACCATTGTAATGTTGATAGAAGAAACAAGACCTATGTCTTTCTGAAAACCTCCTCTCTCTTAAATGTCAGTTCTCGAAGATTTTTATACGTGGTAGTATTATTATTAAATATAACAGGATATTAAGAGTACTTACTGTAAATATTCCCAGCTGCCACATACAGTTGAGAGAGCCTTGTCATAAAGTAACTGTCAATTTTAATCGCTAATGCGATGTTTGTGAGCGCTCCGAGAGCAACTATTGATAACTGTCCTGAAATAATATAATGATATTCAGAGGGAAATAACAAACGTATACAGTTTTTAATATTTGATATTAGCAACCAATAATATCGAAAAATCAATAAAATTTTACCTCGTTTATATAAGGTTTAATATAATAAAAATAT
>PDGT01000047.1:865531-876167 GCA_003671415.1 Megathymus violae | reverse complement strand
TCCTAGACCGTCAAAACCAAAATAATAATCTGTTTCCATATCTTGAATTAAAGCTGATTTACTTCCTCTGAATATGGATACCTGTATGTAACAAATACATTTTTCAGTTGCGGTTTGTTGCAAAGTAATTTAACACTAATTTAATACCAATGAATTTCCGCAAAGTAATGCCTGATACTGTCTACTATTTTGGGTTTTATCCGGTTGTTTCTTAATTGGCAAAGTAGCGCTGGCGATGCGCTTGGAACAAGGGTTTAAGAAAGGTGGTGTTGATTCAGGTGTCGTCCGTTCGCTACGTTCATGTACTCTTTTCATAGAAAAAATTTTCAACTTAATAAAATTTTACAAACTCAGTAAGTTTGTAAGTTACCCTTACATCTGGCCTTTTAGCTATGTCCAATATTCTTTGAGAATTATTGAAGACTTGTTGTTCATTAACATTTCCATGGACTGTAGTAATTGCTATTACATTTGGCCTGAAACCAATAATAAAATGAGTTGAAAATACGTAGAAAATGCTTAACACGTTTCATTGCTGAAGATAAATCGGTTTAATAAAAAGTTTCAAAAATACGAGTAGTGCTGACGAATATTAGCCCTTTAGACAATGTTACTTTAAAAAGCACCTCTAGATTTGGATGACTTTTTACTTACTGACCGCACACTTGCTTTATATATAGGAAAATATTTAGAAAATAACATAACGTGCATATCTGAGAGATATTCGTGTATGACGTTTCAATTAACCGTAAAAGATTATATGTACCCAGTGTTCTGAAAACTGCCACAACTCCTGATTATTGTTGGTTACTGTGACAACAATTGTTATAGGTGCTGTAGATGAAGGAAAGAAAAGAGGACAAAAAAAATATATTTTTTAAATTTTCAATTTCACAAGAATTTCTAGAAATTTCCTTTACCTACCCATCAAAATATTCTTCATACAATAAAGCTATGAAAATGGCCATAGCGTCATCTGCACCACCATCGTGATCAATGACCAGATAATTCCGCTGTGCTGTTACATTATCACTGAAAATATAAAATTGACATTAAGTTCAGTTACGTCAGCAAAAGACAAAATTGGTAACGAAAGTGCAAAAAAAAAATTAATCAATAATTAAAACAATATATCATTATTATATTAAATTAATATATATCGAAAAAAATGAATCAATTTTTGCTTTTGTTGGTTATGGTAATTTTAGCAGTAAATACGAAAATTTTAGAAGCACATTGTAACCCTTAAAAATCAGCCTTTATTTATAAAGATTGGTATTTCTAACGTGCAACAAGGCAAAAATACGAATATTAAAATATGTTTAACTTGCAACTAAGGAACTCGCATAATAAACATTTTTGCAGTTTGTACAATCTCTACCATGACCATTACTAGTGGGGACTGAAGAATATTTAGACCCTGCCATAATAAAATTGAAAATTCATGTTTTGAAAACGTAACGATTTAAAATGATACGTTTTATCATTGAAGTTGGGCAAATTATATCAACGATCGGATTAATCTATCTAAAAACGAGAACTCAAGTCAAGGGCAACCGAATTTAAAACAAACGTAACAACTCACATCCGTTTAATGTATAAGGTACTACCTAAGTCAAGGATAAAGAAGTATAGGTAAAATTCCAACTGGTTTTGTTTAAAACTAGTTATGACGTTACAAAAACACCAGCATATAGCTAATCAAATGGCTCGTTTAACGAATACTATTGAAATTAATTCTACCAGCATATGCATTATCATAGAAGCCAGTAATAGATGAGGAGACATTATCATCATATAGAACCCTAAAATTATCACCAACGCTTTTCTGACAAAAAAAAAGAGAGAATTTGGTAGGCAATTAGCCCTCTGACACCGCAACCAAAACAAAAAGTCACTGTTAATTATGAAAGGAATTCACTTTTATCTTGTACCCTCAGGATTAAATAAAACGATACCGAGTCCAGCATCATTCACTTCATAGGTCATCCATCTAGCTCTGACTTAACGTTGCAAAGCACATAAACCACAAAACACAGTACACTACATTAAGAAAAATTCAAAAATATATACTCAAATTCATATATGTACCTCAAGAGTAGTTGGAGAACAATTAAAATTGGACCGAACGCAATCATTTTCTGTTAAAGACTAAACATTACACGATAATCTAATGAAGATTTAGATACAATGTTTTTTCAGTAGCTAGTTTATTTTTTGATGATAATTCCATGAAAGGTATGACATCCGCATCACGTTCATCACATTAAGTCGCGTCACATTACATTGTACAAATAGTTAATGTGTTACTTATAAAATATTTATACTTAGTTAACTATGTAAAATATGAAATATTAACTTTTACATCATGCTATCAACAAAATTAGAAAAACGATGATTGTCAATGACGTACATAAATACACATCTGTGTTTGGATTGCTCCATTATCTTTTCTCTTCTGTCCTCGCTCGGTATCATGGTCGATACGTGTCTCTTTCTCAAGGTTAATCTATATTCATATTTACCCAGCGTAAATTGCACCTGCCAATAATCTTTTGTTTTACCATATTTTTGTGAATTTATAAACGATTACTAAATTTTCTTTAATTTTGTTTAATTTTGTTGTCTTCTTAATTCATATGTAGTTTATAAATTTTGAACTCAAAATTATTGTAATTAATGATATCAGCTATGATAAAATCTCTATGTTAAGTTTTTGAGATTAGAGATTTTATTTAAATAACTAGCTGTGCCCGCAACTTCGTCCGCGTGGCATTTAACAAAAAAGTTATTTAATAGAAATGAAAGTAGCCCAAGTTACTCCTTATTACATCAGCTACCTGCCAGTGAAAGTCCCGTCAAAATCGGTCCAGCCGTTTCAGAGATTAGCCGGAACAAACAGACAGACAGACAAAAATTGAAAAAATTTTATTTTGGTATAAGTATATACATTAAGATGCATATAGTAAAAAGTTGTTATTATAATATTACAAACAGACAATCCAGTTTTATTTATGAGTATAGATAAAAGGAACTGACTTCAAGAACTCAGTCAAGTTTCTATCTAGGCGTACCACAACGCTGTGGCAATGCGAGTTAGTGGTCAAATCAAGTGTCGGAAGTTCTTCGCCGACTAAACGCTCCCGAAATAGCTTAGTGAGTATTACCTAGAGTTCCATCTAGATCGGCGGTCAAATGTACATCACAAAGTACGAAGAGCTATACCAATTTTACCAGCGATCACCCAGGCAATCGACAACCGCGCCCGTAGTTCCTTAACTCGGTCGACCAGCTACCATCGACACAAGGTAATAAGGCTATGAGCGCTTCCCCTAATTATTAAATTCCAAAGTCTACACGTAACTGCAGCTTCTAAATCAGTTTTAAATATAGCAAGAAAAAGCTAAACTTATTACTAAGAAAATTCCAATGTTCGTTCAAATTGCTACGACTAATGTTATGTTATGGTTTTTGAAACGGCTTAAGTGAATAATTTGTTTAACAAAAATATCTCATTCTATACGTAAATTTTCATGTTTATGCTGAGATAATTGTCGTAAATTTTTACTGTCGTAAGAGAACTCGTCCTTGTTTTATCTCACAATAATATTGTTATGATAAAAGCGTAGAAAATTCTTTGTTAGATATTTGTCACTATTCACGCCAACATAAATTTTATATTCATGTATTTAAAATAATTTAAAGTCTGTATCTGACTATTCGTGACATTTTTGCAATTAAGTTAGTAAAAGGAAAATAGAAAGCGGTAAATTTTTGTGTAATTTGTTCAAGACTAAGCTCTTTAAGGGGAACGAAGGGGGTCCTAATATGTAGTGAGAACTATGAATTTGGTTCGTATCGAGAAGTGCACGATTTAGATTTTATATAACTTCAAGCCACGTTTTCCAGGTTCTAAAAATGTTATTATCATCCGCTACTACTTCTGTTAGTAAGAATTGTTTTTAGATGCCATTAAAATAATACAATACTTGTTTCACTTATCTGATAATAATTTCAAGTGACCCATGGAGAGGATAAGGGTAAAGGTAAACAATATTTCTTTCGTGCGGCTCTGATCGCTTCCTATCAGTACAGCTTGGGTTCGATTTGGAAAAAACTCATTCACACCCATACGCACCATGTGCGGGTGTACCGCAGGGGAGATGCCTTTCGCCGGCTCTGTACATCTTGTACTGGACTATCATGGTGGTATGGTAACAAACCTTAAAGAATTAGAGATGTACCTAGAACCTACAGCTCACTGCGGATGACATAACATGTCTACGGCGATCCAGCAGGCGCGCGCTGCACGAGCTGTAATCCGACCTGTACTAATATCCCGATTATATCCTAGAGCAGTGATTCTCAACCACTGTGCCGTGGCACTTTTGTGTGCCGCCAAATTTCAAAAGTGTGCCGCCAAATTTTGCAAATATATAATAATGTTAATATTATGAAATTAAATCATTTAAAAAGAAAAATATTTTTAACATATTATTTGCTTTGCAACGCGTTTTTTCTTAGTGCCAAATTATGATGAAGCGGCGTGCATCATCATACACTTGCCACTTCTGCGTACAAAACGTGTTGTTTCAGTGATAGCATTGTCATTTTTACGACCAAATATAAATGAAATTATCAAAAAACATCAAGCTCAAATTTCGCATTAAAAATATTTTTATTATTAGCTTGTAATTAATCCCTTAATAAACGTTTAGTTATTATTATAGTATATATTAGTTTATTTCGTATATTTAAAATTTTTGTCATAAACTATTTATGCAGTGTGTTCTTTGTATGCCGCCAAATTTTGAAATCGTTAAATATGTGCCGCAACAAAAAAAGGTTGAGAATCACTGTCCTAGAGTGTAGCATGCAAGTCCATCAGTAGAATACCTGCTTCCGTGGCAACTCTGAACATCGGATTTTGGGAAACTGTTGAATGGGACTTGGCTAGGTGCACAGACTACAAGATTCCTACAGGGAGGATTTTCCTCACTACCGGGAAACACTACTTTTCTCGAGTTTCCATCTGGACAAATAGGTAATAGTTCGTCGTCGACGACACGCCCATGTAACAGGACACAGGGAATTTGACAGTAATCTTATTTGTATAATACCTTAATAATATGTTTATAGTGCCATCTCTGTTACTTCACTAAACAACATCGTGACAAAGCCGTATTTATAAACAGGTTCAGCTTCGTGTGATTTCGCTTTACTGTATTAATGATGTGATTCTCAAACTAATACATAGATGTCGCTAGTATAGTTATGCGTTGTGGTTTCCATTTTATTGAAAGTGTACACAAACCTTAGTTTTAAATTTGTAAACAAGTTAAACGTACTTAGATATAATTATTTAGGATACAAAAGGCATACATTCTATTTCATGTTAGAGTTCCCATGAGAATTCAAATTTATTTTACAAAATATGTTTTATGTCAATATATATCACAAATTTCCCAACTTCGTTTGGGTTGAAAAATTAATTTCTTGTTTGATATATAGTCTATGTTAATCCGGAATAATATACCTTTTAAATGGTAAAAGAAATTTTTCAGAAACGCACCGTGGTTCCGAAGATTACTTTCCGCATATATTCATAAATTCGCACCCTCTCTTTACAATATCAGTGTAGACTAGTAATCCGCGCTTGTTGCGCTTTGGAAAAATCTGCGGGAACAGATCCATTGGCCGGGACTAAAAGTATCCCAGAACGTGACCCACAATGTAAGTTCGAAATATACTAAATATGTACTTACTTTGTTATTCATATGGGTTATAAAATATATTATACCCTCAAAAGGGTTGATTTTCCAAAAACTTTGAAACATATATTTTTTTATTCTATTCAAAAAGCAAAATACGAGTTCTCGTAATGCTTGCTTTAAATTGGCGGTTTTATAACTCTCAACCCCTAATTACCCCTACGGGTAGAATATAAAAACTTACTTAGTGGGTGCCTAAAAGAAAACTATTGTTCAAATTTAATGTTTCTAGCTTCAGGAGTTTAGGCTTTGCGATGATAAATCAGTCAGTCAGGATATGTTTTTAAATATCCGTTAGATGATTTATATCTCAAAGGTTTGTACTATCAATTAATGTTATAGATGTATCAATATAAAATTAAAACACAATATTATTATATTGTCATTAACTTAATTTATTTATTTCGATGACATAACGACGTGACGTTGACGTGATAAGTTGCATGGATTTCATATTGTCTGCAATGGCCGATGTAAATCTTCCTGTGAAATCACAACATGTGTTAGAGCAAGGAATCTTTAATATTCGTATTACATTTTATTTTCAAAATATGTTTTAGCTAATCTTTTCCCAGTGATACAATTCTCAAACATTTTTTACATATAGTTACATATAAGTTAATGCTTGACAACAATCCCACCTGATGGTACGCGGTGATGAAGTCTAGATGTTGAATGCACGAACGTATTTGAAAGAAAATGGTAAGCTGCGTTTTCAAGTAGTTAGGTAAGCTTTACACACTTTTCAAAACGCAATTCAACAAGCCAGATATTCATGTTCCCTCACGATATTCTTAGTTATTCTTCTATTTTAAGTTTAATAAACCATGGAATGGGATATAAATCTCTCAACGGGATCACTCGCTTGGTAGAATCACTCGCGTGTCGGCATTTACCGATTAAGAAAATTATGGCAAGAAACATAAAATATGCTTGCATAGGTACACTAACCAACGCAAATCCTATTTAAGATTAACTGGTTTTACTTAACATATGTCAGAAAAATTAAAATAATTATGTCAGGTACACATAGGTTTAAAAGTTATATACAAAGTATGACAAGAACTAGGGACATACTCCTGAAAATGATTTGAACTTTAGGAGTATATTACATTTGATAAGTTCCCGAATTTTGAAAAAACATTTCAACACCTGCTTTCAAATAAGAAGCGCAACGTTAATTGATTAATTCTTTTCAGTAATCAATAATTTACTTCATTTTAAATTTAACTTGTTATGTAATAACAATACAATGATTTGTTCTTACAATTACAAATACTTTATACTTGAATAGCAGTCGAGGCTTGTTCCTATTTCAGCCACCGCTCCACCGTGCGCTTATTTTTATTCATGTGATTCAATCTTCAAACTAGCCTTAGAGGAAACGAGCTTTCAGATTTAAAAAACACCAATACGGCTCACCACCGTCGACTCATCAACGTAGGAAGTAATTAGCTATGGAATGATCTTCCATTATCGGTATTTTAACAGTGCCATGACATGAGGTCTTGTATATTCAGATCAATTGTTTCCTTTTTCAACAACGCATCGGTAGTGATCCTAATGTGACGAACATCCATGAGCAATATCTACTACTAGCCCTCAAACGGTTGTCTGCTTTCTTAGGCTTTTTTATGGTACCAGCCGGAATATGAGCAAAGGCTCGGGAAAATGATTACTGATTGCACATTTGTTTCCTCTGAGGCTTAACCAACATTGGAAGCCAAGAAGAAATCAGAAACACACAAGCCCATATAAACCCGTTTGTTAGCTCAATCTCCTGCACTATTAACAAAAACCTCAGCGTGTTACATGGTTAAAAAATACAACGACCAGTGCTGAATTCAAATCAGTATTTTTTTTGCTCTCTATGAATGAAAAATGTCAATGTTAGTCCTTTGACAGAACGACGTGAAAACCTACCTCATTAAAGAACCACCACTGTCGTGTGTTCTCATTTTGTATTAGAGGAAAAAGATCAGCATAATCTGGTGCATTTTGGTCTACTGAGATGTGATTAAATGTATTCTGAAAATTAACAACTCACTATGGAACCGTAGAACTTTTTTCAACATCTTCTTCTATTGTATTTTGCCGCAATCCTCAGAAATTCCTAGTCTTACTGAACCAACTAATTGCAACTGTTTTGTGGAAAAAATACGCTTAAACAACAAAATTAATTGGTTCCACAAACGTTCTGATGAAATATAATTGATAGTGAATCGTTTCACTTAATAATTAGTTACAGTATCCGTCCATTGAGTACCAACGACCTAATTATAAAACATTGCCTTGGCATATTGTATGTTGAGTAAGTAACTATGATTTCAGTCTATTAAGTATCCAAAAATTACAAAATCTAGTTACCATTTTAAAATTCTGAAATACCATCGAATCAAGTATGACTCTGATATGTGAGTGACATTAGATTGTTATTGTAGAGTATTATGTGTAAACATGAAATTGTATGATCATTATAATGATTTCACCTTGTTATTAGCTCAATCGTCAAAGTACTAAAATAATAAAATTTTAACTGATTGCTTTCTGTATATAAACGAAATAGGCGAAAAAATATTCTTAGGGGACTCTAAAGGTAAGGTGTAGTTTTTCTGAAGCGAAGCGAGGGCAGTTTGCTAGTTTCTAATAAGTTACTTTGTGGTGACGTGGTGTTTTAATATAACTTTATTATAAACATCGGTTTACTATAAGTGACCCAGCCAATAAAAAGATTCATCATTTCCTTCTTGGCGTATTTGCGTGAACCACTTACCAACATGTAGGTGGTTTGTTCTTTTGAAAACTTTCTACATAAAATAGAAATTTAAAAAAACCTTTGAATTCCACAGGCGATCTGATCTTTTTGTATTATTGTTATTGATAGTTATTAAATTTAATATGTCCGCCTCATAGTCCTGTTTGAGCTCAGCATTTTCAATGTGTGATCGCAGCAGTAGCATCCTTTGTTTTCTTTTTCTTTTTGAGTTGTTTCCAAGATTTTTGAAAGCGGTCTGAAATTTTTTTAACTATTTTTTTCACATCCAATACAATTTTTTTTAATTTCTCCTCATTAAATATGGATCTTCTGGTAAACTCGTCACTGTAAACACTTACTGGTAGTTTTGATACGTAGATCCTGAAAATAAGACATAAAAATTTTGCTTTTATGACGAACTGACGACGACCACTGACAACTTTGTAGCCCAGTCGATAGTGACAACAAAACTGCTGAACAAAAGGAGACTTTTTCGTTCTATTTATTCCGGGCAGACATTTATATGATGCATGAATTTTTGTTCTCAGGTCGTAAATGTTCGCGATGCCCACGTTTATGTACGTCCGTTGAATCCGCTGCAAAGTGAATTGTAGTGTGAGGGTTTGAATGTATGAATGTATTTTTATATTCATTCGTAACACAAGGAATGTTATTGGTGCTATGTTAGGTAAAAAATAATTTGAAGGGTATAAAAAAATCTTGTTGACTGGCATTCAAATCGAAACACAAAATATCATAACGTTTTATTTGTAAAAGAGGGTTGCTATATAGGTAGGAAAAAAACTCTATAATCATGCACGAATACTTTTGGGACAAAACTGGTTATGACAAGTCTAGCGAGCTAAAGTATAAGGGTCTGATGACATGCCCTAGACTATTGTTCGGCAAAATGCTTATTAGGGGAGGTCGAAATAAACTGGATGTATAAAATGGATTAGTCCATACGACATCTTAAAGTCTCATATCAACTAACCGTTTTAGATATATCTGGCCTTTTTTTCTCTGCGAAGTAAAATTTATTATTGTATTTAATATGAATAGTTTATTTAAACAGTATTTCAACACGATAAAGTCACAAGGTTTTAGAACTATAATTATATTATGATAATCAAAACAAATTTATACCTTCTTGGAAAGTGTCTCTTTACTGTCATTCCTGCAGTGATAAAGAAGTGAGTTAGTATTCAGAACATTATAAAACAAAGTCTCTCTCACTGTCATTATAGTACAGCCTAACAGACGTTCCATAGAAGGAGGTGTTTAGACAAGTGGAGTATGAGTGTCCAGAACTCTTAAAGGCAATGTTCTCCTCTTTTACGTCTAATTTTAGAAAACATACCATTATCTTTTAAAAATAAAAATGCGTATTAAAACTACTTTATGATCTCCCTCAAATCTTTGTTTGATATTTTAATAAAATCAACAATCTTCATTTTTATTGATTTATTATTATAAAAAAAGTTTGTATGTTTCCAAAATGGAACACATGATGTTGGATGAATTGCTGGTGGAACATGAAAATTGAGTCTAACAGAGTTTCCGAAAGAGTGTGACTACATTGTAAAATTTTATTTTATATGAGATCCGTAATATAATTATTTCTGTTGCTATTATATTATTGGTCACCGTGTGAAAATCTCTATCGAAAGGACATATTTACACGTGTAGGCATTTCTTTCAACATTGAAGGCTGTAAGCTTAATTACCCTCTTAAGCCGCAACCACCGTAAGCTTATAATACACTATGTCCACATTCATAATATAAAGTTATAATGCTGTGCTTACGTATGCTTGTTTATTTTGTAATTAGACTGTAATTCGAGGTCAGGGTCCTGTGAAAAGATATAAAGATTAAGTTTTAACATCTTCGATTCTCTTACGTATTATTATTGTTGCTAAAATTTCCTATTAAACATAATCGGATTAAAATAATCAAGAGTAGGTTCTTACGTATTTTCTGTGGCGTAGGAAAAATTAATAGAAAACAAATGCACTATAGAATCTTGTCAGTTCCTACAATTATTGTTTCTTTAATGAAACAGAAGATTTTGTGCAGATTTTACCAAATATTTTATTTCATGCTAGTGTA
>PDGT01000047.1:846968-865496 GCA_003671415.1 Megathymus violae | reverse complement strand
GTAGATTTTATGATTTTCACCATTGTGTTGCAATAAGCATCACTTAATATTAAAAGATATTTATTTCAATCCGTCCATAAATAATAAAGTCATAAATTGATATATTGCTAATTCACAGAACGACAAAAAACCAGTCCTAAAACAATGCGGGGGCTATTTTTAAGCGTAAAGCGTAGTTTTTTCAAAGCGAAGCTAATACGGTTTACTAGTTTAAATTACATTCAGTGTTAGCAAAAGCCATCCTATAGATATTAAAAAAATACTCATGTAAACGTGACAACGCGCCTATAGAAGATTTCACTTTAAAAAATGTAGAAGTATATTGAAATACAACGCCTTCGTTGTATACATTCATCTGTTGTGCAATTTATATTCTCGTATTACCAGTCCTGTAACATTTTATTACCACGGCCGGCCGTTGGAACATTGTTACAAGTTCGCGCTTTGTGGTTCCCTGGAAGCTAATTACCGTAGATGGTTGCCGGAGTACTTTTCTGGAAAACTCCTAACAATGCCACTATTTAGTAACTGGTATTAGAAATATTCGTATATTTTTTGCCTTTTTCTTTTCTCTAGTTCTTTTTAATTCAACTCAATTTTAAGTAGTTCTCCTAGTTACTTACTTACTCACGGTTCATAAACCACAAGTAGGCGAATTGTCATGTGTGATATTAACTTTGGAAATAAAAACTTGGCAAATTTAGGTGAAGGATGAACGGGCTTGGTTCTAGTTAATGCTCTGGTTAGGACTACATCGCCGTTTACGATCAAATGGGTTGTTGTTGAAAAAAAAAGGTTCCATTTGTAGGTTATGATGTGAAATGCTTCCAACTTCATTATGTAACTCATGAAAAGACTGCCCGTAACTCTTCCTAAATGTTACATACCCGGATACATATTTTGTAGAACTCAACTACTTACTATAATAATATCACTGGCTGGCATTCTCCGGAATCCGGAATGCAATACTCGTTCATTTTTTGAATCGTATCTAGAAGAGAAAAATAAATCTTTGCATCACATGCATCATTATCCGAAAGGGATCTATTTGATATCATCTCAGTTTGTCATGCCACCTAATCAGTAGCGAAATCTATAATCTATTAAAATAATATTTTCTTTTAGGTGGACTGTCCATTGTTACGCCATTTGGTTGACCATGCGGACATACATTGGCATTTTGATTTTTTTCAAAATATGTAGAATTTGTTAACAACTAAATAAGTAACTCAAGTGTAAGTTATAAATTGGTCGACTCCTTCCAAAGTTACTAATGACCGTCGACTAATGAACCTTAATTACCGTTATAGATGACGTACAAATATTAAACAAAATACAATGTAGTAGTTAGACCTAGAATAACACTTTTTTTCCTAATATATATATATATAATTTATGAAAAATCAAGAATTCTTTCGAAATAACACTTTAACATCGCTTGAATACAATCAAAGCATAATAGACAATAGAAATCAAAGATGTCATATAAATATCTGTCACAAGAAGAGCACAGTTCGACCCCGACCAGGTGGATTGAAACCTGATTGAAAACGGTGGATAGCTGTTGGATTCAGTGGGACCCGGATTGGTCGGGGTGGCACCTGTTAGACGAAGCCTATGTTCGGCAACGAAGTATGAAAGGCAGGTAATTAGACATAAACAACTGTCAACGTCGACAATCAAACCTAGAGATTAAAGTAACTACGTTTGCCATACAAAAATATTAACAACTTACCTAATGCCAATATTTTCAAAGTTACCATAAACACCAGAGCCATCTTCTAAATCTCTGTGAGGGAACTTGATTGAAGACTTGAGCATTCCCAAAGCCGGTTTTATTAGCGTGTGCCCAGGAAGGATGGGCTCGGCTTCTGGCAGATGACTGGGCAGGGAAGGTGCGCCCAGGATGTTTGTGAGCTCGCGAGGATCATAATCGTAGAGTCTTCGCTGCAAATAATTATTGTTTCTGATGCTAAATTGCTTCAGTCTATTCTTATATTATAAAGAGAGAAGGCGAATTTGGTGAGTTTATGTGTATAATATATATATTTTATCATTTAAAAGATGAATTATTCCGGATGTCTATCCTTAGGCTTATTTTAATAGTAAGTACATATTAATTAATAATTGATCCCAAAAGAAGTCGAGACAAGTCATTAATAATAATGTAGCGTGGTCGAACTTGTATCAATGATTTCGATGTAGAGCGAATTTTTTTTTCATGTTTTTGGATAACAGTTAATTCATGACGCAAAAGCCAGTAAAATCTAATTGATATTTATTATTTTTAACTAATAATATAAGTCACAATTCCAAATATTTTTCAAACCAGAAAAAAAATTTAATCTCACAGAATATCACATTAAATTTTGTATAGAAGCTCCGTTAAGATGGGTCTGTGAAAAATTTTGATTAGAGAGGGCTATGAAAACCAACTTCTAAAACAATAAAACATGGTAATTTATTAAATATGTATGAGGGTAACGGTGGCTTCGGTGAATCAATCAGAGCAAAAAGTACTTATTAAATGATACAATAAAAATAAAAACAAGGATTGAAAATAAAGCTTAACCGCTTATGACGCCATCGTCTGACAGCTGTCAAACTTTCGAATAGGCTTACGCGGCTCAATGATTGTCAGACTCTTTCGGCATTATTCGACGATTAAGCAACAGTTATTTCTAGAACCGATGCAATTTAACATCAAACCATAAGTTTCGTAGCGAAGAGTAAGCGTCTGTTATTTAATTCTATGAAAAATAAATATAATTTTCTAAAGTTTGTATATTATACGCGTAATATTATCCAAAATATAATGGTGTTTATAATTACTTAATTCTTTAGCATCCTTTTTGCTAAACTTCCAGTATAAATATGACATTATAATATCCACGGATCAAACTCATAATGCCTGATAATTCAAAGACAATCTAAAGAGTCTAATAATATGCTGAATTTTAATTAATTTAAGGAATATCAATCGCACAGGCAGTAAATTTCAAGTACATTCTAAATAACTCACTCAAATTTGTCAGGGAAATAAGCGAATTAGTTACTTTAAAATCAGGATACAGCGTACTACACACCAATTACTTATTATTAAATCTTCGGCAGCTTTTTTTCCAAAGATGCCAGTATAATTATCATAGATATGTTTTTACTTACTGTAGGCACTACCGCTTCGGGAAAACCTTGACTCACTGCCTGAGATTGCTGGAAAGTCATACACTTAGTAATTATAATTATACCGTGTCCACTTTGCACATAGCATTCAATTATACGCAACATTAACGCACACTTCATATAAGTCAAGAAACCTGACCACACTATCAAAGTTTCCTAAAAGCCTTATACACATATACAAATTCAAATATAAAAAAAATCCGGATTTTATCAATCCGTGCTTGGTCGCTCCTCAGGTATAAACACCTAGTCTAGCGGAAGCTTTCACTTTGCTATAATAATCTGTCGGCAATTTTGGTTTCCCTTAGTGTTTTAGCTGTCATATTAATGATAGTGACATACGAATGTTGCCGAGAAATACTTAAAATGTATCAATTCTCTGAATGCAATTATCTTAAATGCATTAGAATGTACATGTTATGCAAGTGTATTAAAGTCAATTATGTAGATTTAATATGACAAATCTTACAGCAATGTGTAGAAGTTGCCGCCGCAAGCTTACACCATCACATGGGAAGACAGTCTGCGAAGAAATACGTACATATATTTCTGATGATAAACACTTGACCGTTTAATGGTGAATAAAACTTTCAAAGTTGAGATTGCTCCTCCATGTTTGTTCATTGCAACTCCATGTTTGTTCATTTAATTAGTTAGGTAGAATAATCTTCATAAACAACAAATTTGGGGAATAAGGCGCTTCTTCTATAATTAAGCCCTAGTTAACGTTCCCCGCTTGAGCTCCTTGCTAAACAACGGACGAGATAATGGCGTTGTAACCCATTTTCAATAGTCGCTGAGTTCTATACCTCCCTGTTTAATCCCAAAGGTTATTAAACACGCTATTAAGCTTTTTTACCTCCCTGGCTAGCTACCAAAAAGCAGCTATTCATAAGAAACGGGTTTGAGGTACTTGTACATTAAAGATATTCATAAAGCGCTAATAGCCCGACAGGTTTTAAAGAATAGCTTTGACGTGGAGCTTACACTGTCACGCTTTTCCTGTGCAGATTATTTATTAGTGCAGCTTGTGGGGCGAAATCTATGTCAGAAGTTCTTATGCCCCAAGGCCTTCGACACGGCTCAACTACTACTATTACAATAACGGGACTTTAACGTCCTCGGCAGAAGAGCGCGCAAAAAAATTATGAGGAAAAACTAGCGCCTTGTAACGGTCCGCTATGTTTCGTCAACCGTCATAAATATCGTCAATAACTTTGTCATATTGTTAGTATGGATTAGTATAAAAGGTAATCAAAGGAAATTAATATTTTTCCTCAACGCAACGTAATTAAGCAGAACATCCAACTACGAAGTAAATATTTTTCATAACCAATCAACATGTTTTTGTGAATAAACAACACGAAGGAACTCACAGTTATTACTAGCAAAAGCTTTACATTCTTGTCCATTTCGATGCCCGGTCAACAGCCTCGTTTATTTATCCGTTTCCGACTAGATTTCCGGAACAATCAAATCATTTCTATTATTCTCTGTTTAGATATTAAAAGTCACTATGCGTGAAATGATTGGAAAAGATTAAGGTCTGGTCAGAATACGTGTATTTCGTAGTTAAGCAAAGAGTTTAGTAAAATCTTTATGATCCACCTGGCTTTAACGCATTACTGGTCTCTTCTGAAACAGGGGTCCTTGTGATTGCACTTGGAGTGTACTCTACCATTCTGCTCTGGTATGGATTGCTGGATTGTGTATTGTAGAGAGACCGTCAATGTAATCTAGACATGTCTGATTTTTACAAGAATTGTTGCTATTATCGCAATTAACACAGAGGGACGTCATTCTAAAAATATTAAGTTAAGTTACTCATTTATGGCTGCAATGGACAATTATAATCCCATATAATACATTCGTCACCCATTCTTGGCAGTAATTAAATTTTTTTAAGGGAAAACCATTCAACCATGTAATCAGTATTAATTAATCAATATTTTATTGACGACAAAACAATATGCAATAACTCTTTAATTTTTTTCAAAGGTATGCTGGTTTCCTTGTGATGTTTTCCTTCACCTAAGCAATTAATAATTAAATTGTATACATTGTGTATTATAGTGTAATACATATATTGTAATATTAGAGGTCGGTGCGGGATTTGAACTCGATTTGTACCACTTTTGGAAACTGCGTATAGATTAATCCAATTTCATTGTTAAATAACCGTAAAATATATGAATCCTATTAATATCGTCGTCTCATAACTATTCCAGTTCGCGCATGACTGTTCCATCCAGCTGGACTCAGGCTTACTCTCACAACGTCTCTCGTAATGCAGGTTCCTCGCAGCTGGTGAACAGCATCAGGAAGACCATATGACCGATACTAAACATTTACACCTGTTTTTTTTTACATAAAATAAGGAAACGCTTAACAACAATCCGAAGCAAGGGTAAGTGGCGATGATGTCTAAGATATTGAACGCATTAACCAACTGAAACCAGTTCCTCGCTGGTTTAAACCAGTTTGTAATAGCCATGTGTTGCTTTAAAAAATTGGAAGCTTGGAAGCTTCCATCTGAATCAGGCAATCTTATCTATTAATCCATAGGTGGCCTGTTCTTAGCGTTCTATTCTGTTCTGTGTTACCATGAGAGCAGCTATTTAAATCTTATTGACGAGCTTTTTTTGTATGCCCAAAACGGACGCATTTTAAAATAAATGCTGATGTCACTATGTTTTCCTTTAATGAAGCAAGTTTTAATGAATTTGAAAGAGGTAAGTAACTCCACAAAGTTACAATTGTGTGTAGGATTTCTACATAGGTCTCATTAACGGTAGATCAAAATCGTCTTCATCACAATACATAACGGTTTTATCTGTAGTCTTGAATCTTCCTCTCGCCAACTGGTAAATATAGTATATCTTTTAATTTTTGTTCAAATATTTGGGCAGGTTTCTAAGAAATGGTTTCGGATAGTTATAGATACACCATTCGAACCTTGGCCCTCCATGCGGGAGATCGTCATTCTGATGATTTAATCTTCTTGAAATAACACAACCATATAAAATTTTCAATTATTTATATGCAACTGAATGACACATTCGAAATGAAATAAGAAATGTGTTCTTTCCGCTAAATTTCCTGCAGCGGATATCGCTGTACATTCTGATGTGTGACACACTTGAAAATTGTTTTCCGCAAAAATGAACTTTAAACAACATCGATCACTGTTTTTTATATAAATATTAAAGTCATTTAACACTATAAATTCAACAAAATTTTTCTACCACCTACCAAGACGAGCCATGGTGAAATGGCAAAATGAATTCACGCAATTCATGATCATTAAATTAATTATTAACGTTTAAAAATAATAGTTCAACTAATTAACCGCAAGACATCGCTTGTTGTATGATATTTAATTGCAATGTTTACATACAAAAGTTACAATCGAAGCGAGGGCAGTTTGTTAGTAAATAATATGACTGCCGCCGTCTTCGTCGGTAAATTTGTGCTTTAAACGGTAAATAAATAATCTAAGAATATTTTGGTCATGTTATTTTATAACTTTATTCATAATTAGCAATCTGTCCTCGTTTCGCTTCGGAAAAACTACTCCTTACGCTAAGAAATAGGAACCACATTATTTTAAATTAATTTATGACTTTTTTATTTATAAAAATAAGATGAGATGAAATGACGATGATGAAATGAAATGATGAAATGAAATGATGAAATGAAATTGATTTTAAATATTAAGTGATGCTTACTGCAATACATAAGTAGCAGAAAGTAATCGGTTAAGCCGTTTCTCAGATTAGCGCGAACACACGCACAGACAAACAGTCAAAAATTCTAACAACTATTGTTTTGTGTTCTATTGCGTTGATAAAGGCCCCTCATTATCTTTTTTCTCATATTTTTTTTATGTTAAAAGCCGACAAACGAGTAGACGAGCCACCTGATGGTAAGTGATCACCGTCGCCCATGGACATCAACAAGACCAAAGGTATCACTGATGCGTTGTCGGCCAGGAAATGAGAAGAAGGTAAGAAAGAACATACTGGCTCTCAAGCCCTCAGCTGGAACACGACGAGTCATTTGGCGACTGATTCAAGCAGGAGAGTGGTAGCTAGCCAGGCAGGCTTCACGGAAAGGTAAGAATACCACCATGAATATGAATGACTTAATAATAATACTGATAATATAATACATACCACCAAGTAGGCTGGCTTCTGTCACCGCTTATCACACACTTTTCTACCAGTATGGGATTGGGGGGAGTATTCTAGGCCGCTCCAATACGGCCATATATCGTTCTTGTACAAAAAGCGATCAGTTAGAATTTTATTATATGTATAGATTGATAATAAAATGAGAATGAGGATCTGTTACAAACATGATAACTAATATATTGACAGGATGCGATTATTAAATTAATGAATGAAACCAAAATGTACGAGTTTAGATTAATTATATTTAATGCGATTTTCGTTTTTACACTGTTCAAAAGGCAAGCTAGGCTTTCAGCGTTTCATGGTAGGACCATGTGTTGTCCCGGAAAAAGAAGCACCAAGAACCTCCCAGGTACAAAGACGTATTACTTGCTATTATGAATCTCAAATTGAAATATTTTTGTTTTTAATATAATAATTCAGTTTGTAATAAAGTTTCGATATAAAAATGCTTTTAGCGGGAGCTATACTTTAACTATAAAGCAGTTCCGTCAATTTTAATGGAGTTTCATTATAAAGTTTACACAACCCGTAAACGAATTACCGGTTTTACCAAACCCGAAACTTCGGACAGTCATCCTAGACCTATTCCTCGTTTTAAATATTGAGAATATTATTCTTCTTCAGAAAAGTATCGAGCATGTTTTTATCATCGGAAATACATTGTTGTTTAAAGTCAAAAAGTTAATTCCACGAAAAAGGTATATAAGCAAGTCCCTAGCCCTGAGGTTGTAAAAAGTGAGAATTATCATTCTTTAATGTAGCCCCTGTTAAGTGTCTGATTCAGTAGATGGACATCTATATGTTATGTTTCGCTACAATGTAACAAAGTCCGAGTGAGTATCTAAATATTATTTCTGTGGCTGTTTATTTCTTTTACGTTGAAATTCGGGTGGATTAATTGATTAATATTTTTTCATCTCTTACCAACCACCAAATCATTTCGTATCAAATTGGACTTGCATTTTTTGTGTAAAAAATGGTGACTAGACGAGAAAGTAAACCGTCACCGTTGACTGTGGAAATCTGTAACGGGTACTCACTATTTTTGTGTTTTCATTGATATTTCGTCTCAGTTATGTCATGGTCACGATGAAACTGCGTGACAGACATAATGTTCCTAAAGTACTTCGGTTGCAACCGTGGTATTTTAAACCGTTTACAATTAATTCGAGAAGAATGTCGGTGCTTAAGCAGGCAAGTAAAGAACTTTACCGCTGTTGAACACCGTCAAAAATGACTGACATAGACAACCCTATGATTACACGTAAGGCGTACATCAAAATAAAACCGAGGTCTCTATGCAATTTTTTTTAGGTGTAAGTGGTCTATCTTTTGAATGAATAAATTGATTAAAATTTATTCAATATCCGTTTTTACAAACACTTATCGAATGTCAAACTAAACCAGCCCTTACTGCTGCATTTGAACCTTAGTCAACCTCTCCTGCTTGCGATGTACTCTTCTGAACATCGGACAGCAACAACACACGAGAACAATAGTTTAATAAACGGTACTTGCATGGTGGTCGGGTGTTTTGCCTGCATTAGTTTTAACCGTTCTTCTTAAACGTTGCCGTGAAATGTTTCATAAGTGTTTCGGTAGTAGTGTCAGAGAGCCATGCGTGTCGATCATCCTTCGGTTTTGGTCAGCAAAGCGTTGGTGATGGCTTTGAACACCAAAGGTTATTCATAAGCTTTTAACTGTATCAGGGATTTCTCTGGTCTTTGAAAAGGAGATTGTTACAAATTCGTTTTATAGATTTATTGAAAACTGTCAGATGGCCCTGTAGTCAAGTAATTAAATTATATAGACAGAATTTGATAATTATTTGGTTAAAGCGCCATCTATTGCTAATTATTACCACTGTAAGTTATAATCATAACTAAACATACATATCGTGTTAATATGACTTCAATCAGTCAAGACAATAGATACAGAACACGGCTTAGTAACGGAAATCAACGAATATATGTATATTATAATTTTAGATGAGACTGTCTGTGATCCGTGTAACCTGTAGAAAGATTTAAAATCTGCCGCCTCTGCATTTATCACTTTTTACGGGTTGACACCCAGTCCGTCTCCAGGTCGTTTCGTCAGCCACGCGATTTATCACAGTTTTCTCCTTTACTGACCCCACGTTCCTATTGGATTACGTGTCGAGAATCGAGAATACTTTTTGCTAAGGTTATACGATTAGGTTAGGCCAAATAGTTTTTGACCTGAATATGTGTTACAAGGGTTACAAGAAAATAGCTAAAATGGTATTTTATTTGTTTATCGATCCAATTTATCACTACTTGTGTAGCCTATATCACTAAAGATTGCTTTTGAATCTGGAGGTGGTCCAGTGATCTCTCAGGTGAGACTGATACCTAAATTTTGCCTAGATCCTGGGATTAAGTTTCATATAGAGGCATGGTAATATGATCCGGGTTCAAGTTCGGTCGCGGCCGTGAACTTTTCTAACTTGAAAATCTGACACTTATTACAGGTCCGTATATTCAACAATGTCTATCTGTGACAACCATATTTACCTGAGAGGTCTCCGTAATGTTCACAAAGGTATATAAAGGCTGGCAAACCTTATTTTACCCGTGTTGACTATCGCTTTTATCCCTCATATTATATGCGTCGAGATTATATGTAATCTAATGGTGTATTAAAGGAGGTGTAATAAAGGATATTTGTTGTATTTTATTGTTTTTTTTGAGAAAATCTAAGACCAGCCGTGGGATAGGTATGTATATGGATTCCGATGGCTTGCAAGAAAAAAGAAAACATATGCAAGATAAAAAGTATGCTCAAGAAAATCTATACAGTGGCCTTCACGAGATGCCCTGCAAAAGAGCTGGATAGAAAGACAGATGGAAAGGATTTGATTTATATATCCATAATTATCTCTCGCATTATATCTTATTTCCAAATAAAATTAAATCGAAAAACATCCAAGTTACGGACTTGGCTTCACTACACTTTTTTAATATCTTGCATACATTACATGCGAGAAAAGTGAGCAAATTATCCCTTAATAGGAACAATGTACGATTTATGTAACAGAATTGCGTGGTGCGTAAACAAATCGCGCTGTTACAACATTATCCAGGGTTCCCAGGTGAGCAAGTGAACGCTTATTGTCTTCCGGAATCAAATCGTAGAAAGAAAATATTGAATCTTTTCGTCACAAAAAGGTTGGAAACTAAGGAAGCGGTATAAAAGATTGAAATACGAAATATAGGTGCTACAAAACATATTGATGTCATCCACCACGAGAATTACTTCAGAATATCTTACCGTCAATTTTGTAATATTTCGTAGGTAATATGAACGTTATATTACAAGAAAAATCATTTTACAAGTGTGGATTTTTAAGTAACAGCTATTACATGATATTAATATTGTGTCTAGGTCAATGGAACTTCACTGTATTTTTGTAGGTATTTCTTTATTTCCTTGGGCTATTTATATAAAGCGCAATAGTCCATTAAATTATTATTTTCTGCTCTTGATGCACCTAATACAATAAGAGACGAAGATTGTATTGTAATTAATGAAGAAACATTTATTTTGTATAGTTGATAGTATCAGGCGTTACTTTGTGGAAATTCATCGTATTATCATCAAGGTCCTATCCTGACGATGCTCTATTCCGGAGCAAAACACGTGTTGGTATAGAAGTATATACCATCATACAATATGTTTGCGGATTGTTGCAAAGTACATTAATACTAATTTAATACATTTAATTTGGTTAAAAGGTTCCTATGGGAAATTGTCAATACTTGTGAAATTTCTTTATCTTTGAAATTACATACCTATTTTAAAATTATAAATAAAATACAAATTTGTACTTCTTAACAAGAACTTTCAATGCACACATCACATTCAGTGCTATATTTACCGTAAACCTCCTTCATGGACTCGCCAAACGCTGTATGTGTCAATTTAAACTGTATACGTTTAGTAGATTCACTAACAACAAAACAAGATGGACAGATAGATAGACATTGTTGAATATACGGACCTGTAATAAGTGTCAGATTTTCAAGTTAGAAAAGTTCACGGCCGCGACCGAACTTGAACCCGGATCATATTACCATGCCTCTATATGAAACTTAATCCCAGGATCTAGGCAAAATTTATGTATCAGTCTCACCTGAGAGATCACTAAACCACCTCCAGATTCAAAAGCAATCCTTAGTGTATTTAATTACCATCAAAGATTAAGCAACAGATGTTATTTGCTATTTTAATCTTTTTTTAATTAGATTTAAAAATCAAAGAAAATGATTACATACGCTGGTGTATTCTACTTCTGCTTAAAATCCCGGCACAGCCCACGAGTACAACTTAACTTGAGGTCTATTCTCAGTGAAACAGTGATTGACAAGATACCCCGTATATTTTCTATTAGTGAATTTGCTCATTACCTCTATCAATTAGGACACTTGCTGAATACCAGATTTTGTAAAATTTAAATTCCTTAAAAACGTCTTTTTAAGAATATTATTTGATAAAAACAGAGATTTTTCATTTCGCTTTTTTGTTTTGATTTTTGTGTATATATAATTTTTTTAAAACAAATCTATAAGTATCTGTTAAGAACTGAATATCATTCATATTTTAACACAATTTTGCTAAAAGCTGTGAGTAGAAAAAAAAAAACTTGAGAGTGACTTGCAATTGCCGTCTTCTTTCAGGACCACACTCGGTAGGGATTTGTTGAAGCAATGGCGTAGTCTGACTTTCGAAAAGTGTTTATAAAACATCTAATAACTAATGAACTATAATCATTAAGTTATATTAATAATTTATTAATTATTATATTTCTATAATTAATTTTTGTTGCTAAGACCTTATTGAAAGGATAAAGTATTGTTAATCTGTAACTATGCCATCCTCGTTCATCTACACTGGATGGAAAACTAGAAGCAAAAAAATGTAAGCACCTGATAATACTTGCTCTCCCAAACTTTACCCAATTTCTGTTTTTACGTATACGAAAATACTTTCCTTTATCGTAGCTATATATTTTTACAACCCTAGCTCCTGTTGATAGAGGCCGTGAGTTCGGAGTAATAGGCTCTATATATTGCCGGCTCCCTGAGAATATTAGACATTGGGATATTATCGGAATATTAGACTAGAATGAACTGAAAGCGGATATTAGATATTATACTGTCGTCATTGACACTATTTTCTAACTGTATTTCACTAATAAATGGTTGATTTGGCCCTGCCAATGGATATTACGGTTAGACTACAAAATACGACAAAAAATAGTCCAGTCTGTATAAATTCCTATATTTATTATGTCAGTTAAATGGTCGGAAGTCATCCTGGAAAGAAAAGGAAAATAAATCAAATAAATAAATCCTCTATTGCATCTATGCAATAACTCATACAAGAATATTTGGACGTTCATCGCTGGCCAAGGGTTTTCTCGAATTAACACCACGCTGGTCAATGGGCTTGGTGACCATCTTATACATTTTTTACCAATGCACTTCGCCAATGTGTCGTCACACTCAACATTTTCCCAACCAAGATTCTACCCAGGATTGTTGGCATGCCTTGTCACTTCAAACGTTACATTCAAGGAGCTATGTCAGTGGTAAATAAATGTAACTATCCATTAATTGAATGCAGGAAAAGATTTTGTAAGATAATAATTTAATTTAAATAAAATTGAGGTTCAAATAATTTTAGGTTCAATATTACTATTATGTTTGACGTGAAGCGACTACTAGGCATTGGTTTTTTTGACAATGAGGAGCAACACTGTACCATGTTGCTCCATTTTTTTATGTAATTAGTCGACAAACAAACACATGAACCACCTGATGGTAAGTGGTCACCGTCGTCCATGGACATCAATAACACCAAAGGCGGTACTGACGCATTGCCGATCGAAAAGAAAATGGGGGACCCGCATTTTACTACTGGCTGATGGAAAGGTTAGTGACCAAACAGCGAGATGGAAGTTCTCAATTCCGAAAAAAGTTAGATACGTCTTTGAGAAAAACTAACAATCCCACTACCCAAACTGTCTGTTTAACCACTTCTCACATTGGACAATAGAAATACCTACTGCAGTTTTATAACTGTTCTTAAATGTTTAAAAATATCAAAAGTTACGTGTTCTCCAAAGCATGGATGTTCACAAGCTGTTTTGCTACCAGCCATTTACCGATTAACCGCACCTGACGTTGCTTATTTCGATCTAAATAGGTACATGCAAAGTTTACCTGGTTAAAATACCACCACTTTCTGTTGAAGAACAGAGCAGCCCCTGAGGGGCCTAGGCTGTTAATTTGGGGTGCATATGGATTTATGTTCATGTGGTCACCATCCATCTAAAAAACATTTACACAATCATATACTTGCGCTAAGACTATCTTATTAGATTATTTAAAGTGGGGGGTGTACTGAAAAATCGGCGTCGCGGCCGCGTCAAATGCTGAGTGCGCCCCTATTTACTGCTTGATGCTGCAGCATACTTTCATTAAATTATAATTATTGTTATTTTATTATATTTTATTTTTCTCTTTTTTGTTTTATTTCTGGTTCTTTACATCGTTTTTTACCGCTATTTAAGATTGTTATGTTTGTGTGTTGTTGTACAAGTTGTAAATAAAAAATGTTTTCTTTTTTTCTTTATTTGTATGTTGGATTACATCGACAACTATCCGTGAAACAAAATGACAACCTGTTCAATTGACAATCCCCAGCTTGCAAAACAGGATGTCGTAAGAGGCAACAAAAGCCGGCCTGCTTCGTGGTAGGGTTTCGTCTAAGGATCGATCACATTATTACTATTATTATTAAGTAATTAATATTGTTACTGGCATTACTATCTTTCCGTAAAGAATGCCTGGCTAGTTACCACGCTCCTTCTTGACTCAACCGCCAAACCACTCGACCGTATTTCAGATGCAGGCTTGAGACCAAGAACTTTCTTTCTTTCTTCTTCCTTGGCGGACAATGCATTAGTCATGCCTTGGATGTTACCAATATCCATGAGCGACGGTGATCACTTACCATCGGACGGCTCTAGTTATCAAAGTACGAGAACATATCTACATGTATATCCCTTAAACAATTTTCCCCATTAATCTTAAAACTGATAATCTTCAGTTGATCATAGGTACAAGTTTACTCGGCTATAAGGTGAAATTATTTATTATTATTATTGCCTGTAATAACTTACGTGATGATTCCACATCCAGTTCTGCAGATACTTGTCCTTGAACACTGTATACGGATTGCCAGGGTTCCCCTCGTAGTCTGATAATCCTGAAGCGGACGAAGAATCGGATTCAACTGATTTGCTTTCTCGTTCTCTGTATTTGCGCACATTCTGATTTCGACGAAAGATCTGTGGTTGAACAATTAATAATTTTAATTGAAATTGGTAAGTCTTGGATCTAGTAGGTCTAAGAGAATAAGAAACGGGTAAAACTACATTTTTCTATCCAAGAAGAATATTTTTCTACGTAAGAAGAATATTTTTTTACTCGCAGTTTCAAAGAACGTTTAATATTTATGATTATAATAATACACTCATGTTCAGATAATCTTGCCTATTAAATAATAATTATTAACTGAACTGTAGATGGCCACGAATTCTATCAAAGAAAGTAACATTACGGACGGCATTATTTCGGGACGGAAGGTTAAAATATTTGGGAATTTGGTTTTCAAATTAGGACAGCTATAAAATTAATAATAAAATGAGAAAATCTGAATACGAAAGAGTAAAACAATTTTTTGTCGAAGTCTAGGTAAGTACTCGTTTTTCATTCTGGATCGAAGTACAGAAAGCAAAAGAAGTTAGTGAAAAAACGCTGAAAATTCGCTATGTAAGGTGAATAGTGTTCTGAAAATCGAAGCGTCAGCGAATCGGTACACCCAGGCAATGCTAGCTATTATAATAAAGACAAATCTCAACTACATTAAGATAAGACCATTAAGACTAAGTACTTTGTAAGATTATACACGCCAGCTTAAATTACATTTATTTTTTGTTGTTTGTTGATCCTATCGAAAAAACGCAAAGTCTGGACTAAAAATTACAAAGGTTACTAACTTGAAAACTTGAAAAAAACTTGCTAACTTGAAAGTCGATAAGCCTCTACAAGTTTTTATACTGTGGATTTTGCACACAACAGGTAAGTCGTGAGTACGGAGCTAAATAAAAATAGGTGTATTACTGTGTCGTTCTTTTGAAACTACTTACGTCCTTGGCTTTTCCAAACAACTCCTCACTGTAACGGAATATTGCTTTCATAACTTTGGCTTGGTTGCTGAACAATGTTTATGCGTAAAGTAGAAAATATTGCAATATAAAAAAGTGCATTACTCAGTGTCGTATGACTTAACTTGTCATACCATATAACTTGCAATATAGATTTTACCTTGACAACTTTGTTGGTTAGATGAAGGGCAATGCTTGTAATAGTTAAAGATAGGGCGGTTTAACATAAGTAGGATTAAATTAAGATTGACTATACAAATATGAATTAATTCGTTTTTTGTTCGATGTGAGATAGTTACCGTCTACCATCTACTTGTTTTTTTGCTAATGCTATATGAACGGTAGTGACCACATAACACCATTACACTGCATTCTTTTGCTGATTTTTTTTTAATTTACGTACTCAAAATACTATTATAAAATGCTTAAAAGATTACAAGCGTACTTCAAATTTTCATTAATTTTAATCGCTAAGTTAGAAGTAACCCACAATTTCCTACGATACTCATTACTTACTCGTCTAAAATTTCACTTGCATTATTCTCTTTTTCAGACACCTGCAAAATACATTTTTTATATCTTCGTCGAACAAAATTTACGACTTAGGTAATATCACTGATGTAACGCTAAAAGATATGAGCGCAAAGACATGTTGCTTAAAACCCAACCCAAATTGAGGAATGTAGCGCAGTTTGGGTAGAAGATACTATATACTTACGTCCAAAATTGTGGTTAGGTAAAGAAGCTTCTCGCAAAGATTAAAAGAGATCAATTATGACTGTTAGATATTAAACATGTTCAAATATACAATTACCTAACATGCGAAAATATGAAATATTCTCCGCTCCATTAGGCTATCAGTTTCATCTTAATTAGGAATTTTTTTATAGTATTAAGTATCAGCTAGGAACGTGAGTTGTTTGGTTTATTAAATTATTGAAACACATATGTATATCTTACGATGCGAGAGTATAAAAAAAAGTAATTAGGTAGCTTGTATAACGAAATAGGAAACAACTATTGATTTCATAATTACTTGAATAAACAAAACCACCGAGTCATGAAACGGCAGTCCAATTTAAATTGCTATAATTTTCATTTAAATTAATTAAATGTGGGTAACAAATAATAAGATAAAAGGACACGTATCAGCCTCACCCGGTATTTTACACTACAAAATATGAATAGCTTTTAGCATGCTGATATCAAATTTCGAATTTAAAACTATCTTTACATCTAAAACCTGATACTGCAGACCGGACACTATGTTAAACTTGGGGTTTGTAAGATTTATGGAAAAGCGTAGGTAGCATTGAGAGTTTTGTCGGTGTTTGGTAAATACAAGGAACGTTGGTCACGGTCGAAAATACGAGGAAAAATTTCTTTAATGGCAAAAATTGGTCGTGACGATAATTTAGAAAGGACATCAACAGTCACTTGCATCAAATTTTATTACTCATTTAGTTTAGCCCTAATCCTTCTGATGGCCTGACATTTGACGGTCTGGTTAGTCAAAACCGTCACTTATACACTGACGAACTTGTGTGTCAGAGAGCTTATTTAAAACACGTTACATAAAATGTGAGAGAGAAATACTGAAAATAGAACTCAAAATTACCTTTCTGTCATCTTCAGATTTCCTTTATGAAGTGAAAATAAAGTTTAATAGCTATTAATGTTATTTTATTTTCTTAGATAATGTAAAAACTAAGTTATAATAACACCTTAAATGAATACAATATTATGTTAATTTATTTCATACAAAATATATCCCGGTACCCTCTCTCTTATTATTTAATCGCTAGGTCTTTGTCGGTACCACTGGTGAAGATCTCTCCATTTCTTTCGATCGAGAGCCTTTCCTGGTACCCTACCAAAACATTTATTACACCAATAAACTCCGTCCAAAAAAGTTATCCAGCAATATTTCGTATCGAAGGATATTGGAGCTAGTCACAACTATAATAAGTATAAGAGGCTCTATCCATTTTGAATTCCAAGCCAACCTCCCATGTTCATGGTGCACCTTGCTGATAGCAGATGACTTAGTGGCGTCAACCGGATGTTGCTAGGCTCTTAACCACCCAATATGATTCCAATAGTCGCCGGCATTGGTGGTAGGGTTCCTCACATGGTGGCTACCACTCTTCGTCGACAATCAAACGGAAATATTCTTTTTGTGCATTCTTTGAAAGCCAGAGCAGCACATCGTATCTGCGGGGCTACCAAGTTTAATTATTATAAATTTGAAACTAATTGTAAGCAAGCTGTCTATAAAACATAGATAGTGTGATTTCGGAATAAGAGCGTCATATCTTATCGTATATAAAACAGTCGCCCGTATCGATAACCTACATAAAAAAATAGAGTAGCCCTTCAATTGTTAATTGAAAGCGTATTGTACATATTTTGCACTTTACCAATAAAATTCTTGCATACATTCACGTCTTTAACAAGTAAAAGCTGTTCGTAGATAAATTCAAGCGGAAATGACTTTGACAGTCGAAACACAGAATTTGCAATCCGGAAAATATATTTCCTTTCCTTGTTTTAATAACGACGACAAACTAACGTTACACCATGAATTCTGTTCGATATTTGTCCATAGAAATTTATATGCTGTGAACTATGATCTGTCTACCGAAGAAAGGTCTCGGGTTCGATCTCCGCCAAGGCAGTTTATATTTGAAATAAATTAGTTTTTCTCAAATATCAATTCTTAACAATGTGTTATTTGTGTCTGTCGCTATGCCACTTATGACACACGTAATGTTAATGATCATGTGTGAGTGTGTGAGCATTTATTATCGTTGTAATAATACCACAGTACTTACATATTGTTTGATTTATGTTGTTTACCTCGTATATAAACCTAAAACATCCCTTAAAGTT
>PDGT01000047.1:781114-845534 GCA_003671415.1 Megathymus violae | reverse complement strand
AAATTTCCATCCCACAAGACGTACGCGTATTCTCGCTCTTTCTCTGTCCATGCTGTCAGACTGTGGAACTCTCTACCTCCGAGCATCCGAAGATGTAAAACCATATCAGCCTTCAAAGATCTGTCAAAAATCACTATTTGTTAATTTATCAATAGTTAATGCTCTTTTTTTTTTCCTTCTCTCTCCCTTTCTACTTATTTTCAATTTATTGAGTTATATTATACATCCATAGTATTCTATTATATATATGTACATTTATTAATCATATATAATGCACTAAGTTCGCTGCTCTATTATTACATTTCATGTTACGGGGCTACTGGAAGAGATTTCGTTGTGAGATAAGTAGTTCCCTTGTATTCCATATTTCATGTTAACCTCTGTTTCATTATCTTTGTGCATAAAATCGTTAAATAAAAAAAAAAAAAAAATTAAAAGTTTTTCGTTTTTCAATTATTGTATATTTACTATTATACCCAATTTTAAATTTTTATTTTTCCGTAGAAGATATTATTATGAATAAAAACATGTTTTTGCTACCGAAAAAATTCCAACTGTCCATCTCGCCTACAGAACCCTTTCATAATGCATGGATCGAAGCATACTTCTTCAATGATACGCTAAAAATATTTTTAAATTCTAAGGGAAATACTGCAAATTTACTATCCAATATAAGCTTTTAATAAAAGGCTATGGTGCAAACTGAACGATTCCACCAAATTAATTCCCTAAGATGAAAATTGAAAACGTATAGAACGAAACAGTACCTATGTACGGTACAGAATGTGCCCGTAAATCGCGAAGTGAAAGGTTGGATTTACGCTTGCTTTGAAACAATGGGTTTGTGGTCGGGTGACTTGAAGTTAGTTAGTTATTCATGAAAGACGTGACAAATCGATTGATCCTAAAGTGAGTCTAACTATAAAAGAGGTATCTATTTTGTACAAAGAATAAATTTAGTTATACAGCGCAGCGAAACTCCCAATATTTTAAGAGCAAGATGAATCAGAGAGAAAATTGATATGCCATATCCCGTTTTTAGATATCTACATAGATTTTTGGGTTATATTAAAAATTAATTAATAAAAAAAATATCCGTAAAATAGCAATTGTTGATTCAATTTTAAATTTTCGTGGATTCGGTGGTTTGGATACATTATTTTATTCCTAAACCATGTAGTAACCCTTTTCGCTTCTCTGCGGGAAACATAATACTCACGTTCATGTAGTTCCATAGTAACTAACTATTACTGGTTGTTACAGATATAAAATTGATTACGATAAATATCGTAACATTAATCAATAGTATACACTTAAACATTCTATCAATTTATTTATCGGTACATGTGAAAATAACTTTAGTATTTTCAGTAAACATTGCGTTACACAGCCTAAAAGAGTTGAGTGTTTATACGTGTATACTGTGTATACAACTATGCATATAACTGTGTATCTAACTTTAATAATCTGATAAAACATTCTATCGTTGGAATAGGATCATCATTTCATAATTGGCCGGCAACACGTCGTTGATTTTCCTAGTCTTACTGAGGTTTATGAGCAACATTGAGTAACCATTACTTTTAATATAAAAAGTGAAAAGATTGTTGCGCATTTGCATCTTCTGTAATCAATAAAAACACCTATTTTGTAAGTTCGTACAAAAGGACAAAGGAATTACAAGGACCACAATACATAAATTAATATATACTCTCACCCACGCACTAGGGTACCTTGCATTGCCGATTATATTTCAAGCATCTCATCAAACGCGTATTTATCCAGCAATATATGCCCGGATCGGGAATTTAACCCAGGGCACTTCACTTCACTCGGCAAACAAGGTCACAACCAACTGGATCGCGGATCAAACGGAAGGGGTTCCTTTTACTATTAAATCAAATTTATTTATAATTGCGGTTCTTATATCAACGAATCATTCTGCTGGCAATAACCCGAGTTAAGTAAATTCAAAATAACTACCTATACTTACTTAAAATATTTATTTATCCTTGGCTTTAGTAACGTATCCTGAAATATTGAATAAGGAGTCTGATATAATATGTAACTGACTTGAAGCCTTTTGAAACTCTACAGAGCATCCTTGTTTGAAGCATATTCCACAAAGCTGTTTTAATGCAGATCGTTCGAGGATTTAGCTTACCTGACTTTCGCAGGTTTTCGCTGGCTACGTGGTTAATTACAGTTATATAATGATAACAACCAGAAGCCACGAAGCCCGTAAGAGGGTCTATCCATTTTTGAGTCCAAGCCAAACTTCCTTAGCCTCGGTGTACACTGTTTTTCGACGCATGAAGCAATGATGCTAGCTTCTGATGGAAGATCCTATGCTCTGTATTAACTGGACATTACCTCAAGCATAGGGTTTTAATATTAGTTAAGAAACAAAACCAGTGTCAAGCCTGATAAATAATATTATTACGTTTGTATGCCTGAACAGGGTAGACTGTTGTATATTATTTGGACGCGTCATTAGAAACCATCACTCTCCCTCTGCTAGACTCGGATCTCCTGTCGCAACAAGACACGTTAAGGCTTGCACGCTATCTAAACCCTCAGATATGCAGGTTTCCTCATGTTTGCATAATTGAATCAATTGATACTTGTAATACGCTTTATTTAGAAGGTAAAAAATTTTTTAAAATAAGAAGTACATATATTAAAACGCACCAATATGTCGTTAATCTTTCTAAAACCAGTATAGAGGACGCGTTCGTTTGTTTTCCCGTATCTGAAAGATATAAATTAAGTAAGAAACTCTGGTTTACCTAGATTTATTGACTCCCAACGTAGCGGTATTTATAGAGGCATTACTAGAATAATTGTGACTCTTACATATATATCTGTACACATTACAACTTTGGTCAATAACACAATAATGTCATATGTTAAAAATGCTAGTAATGAAATCTCTAATCTTATTAGTAATTTACAAAAGGTCATTAAAACTTTTTTTTGAAGTAATTGCATCCAATATTGAAGTTTAATATCAAGATATTGATGACCTGAAATTAGCAATGCGTTCACAACTTTTAAAATTTGTAGAATGAAAAATACAAAAATCTTACGGTATGCCCAAATTTTCTAAATTCCCATAAACAAGCATTACATCTTCCTTTTGCGGGAATTTACTAGCAGACATCAACATGTCTACAGAAGGTTGGAGTAGCATGTGTCCTGGTGATAGGGGCTCTGCTTCGGGCAAATCTTCCGGGTCTCTTGGTACGTCTAGTTTATTATTGTCTGAAGCGTAGCCTTTCTGTTTGAAATTCATTTAATGTTAGAATAATGAGAGACAGTAATGCAATTCAGTGGCGAAAATCTATTCTAAGAATATAGAAAGTAATAGTTATTCGTGTTAAATGATAAGATAATTAATGCATCAAACAAGTAAACGGTTGATGAACCGTTACCATTAAACGGTTGAATAACCATCAGATTTGATGGTAATTCATCACTGTGGCTTGTGAACATGTTATTTTACTATTGCATGATATTAATAGACCCACTTCTTGAAACATTTCCTGTTATTATAGGATCACCAATATGGATATTTCGTTCCACAGTTTAATATATATTCAGGCCGAAAAGTATCCCAAAAACTGAATTCCATTGGTCTTATTAATTTTAGATCAAAGATATAAACTATGAAGAAAGTCAGGTAACAATTGAATTATTGACAAATAATTATTGTTAAAGCGTTTTTTACTTGGATGGAAGTTGAAATTTTTTACCAAAGATTTCATATCACGCTAAGCGATCATATCTGAGAAGTGGTCTTAGCCGTTGCATATCCAGAACTTGTATATGTGCCTGCATAGGCATACGCATATTGGGATGGGTACACATCACAGCCACCACCAACTTAGCTATTAACTTAGCTATAACCTGAATTGTTAATTATATTTACTTAAAAGTGTAATGCTATGAGCAGCAAATAGAAAGCACAATAGGATTTCACAATTGTACATGAAATTTCACTCGAATTATGTGAGATTCTTAAATTGATTTATACTTTGACATACGAGTATAAATGTAGGAGTAAATGAGATCCACGGGAAAACCTAGCGATGCATAAAGGCCACTCTCTAGAGCCACTCACAAAAAGTCAGTCTATCAGAGTATAGATATCGACACTGGGGCCAAAACTTTCTATGGTTCATAACTTGAATACATTATTACTTTTATGAAGAAACTGCCTATACTTTTATTGACACTTCGTCAGTTTCTTTCGGGATTCTCTCCTTTTCATAAAGCTGTTAATATGAAGACTGACGCAAGCCACCGTGCTATGCCTGTAAATTGGTAACTGAAATTTATTGAATGTATTTAAAAAGCAGAAATCTTTTTTTTTTGTGTTAATGATAATGATGATAATGATAAACAATCACACAAATATAGTCTGCATAAATTATTTTAAACAACAAAATTTGAATATCATCAAATACTGAGAATAGAGTATTATTTAGCCGACGAAAGCTTTCAGCCCTTGTTAAGGATGTAACGAATCTAGAGAGAAAATGTGTATAGGTTTATTTCTAAGTAAAGGCTCAGTCGGGTATAAATAAATAAATAAACGTTCACACACTCACACCCCCGCACTAGGATTCTCTGTGTTGCGGGTGGCATGGACATACACAATTATCACATCACAAACACCCATGACCCAGAACAAACATTTGTCTGTCACATAAATGTCTGCCCCGGCCGGGAACCGAACCCGGGACCCCACGCTCGGCAGACAGGGTCACTACCAACTGGGCTACGGGGTCGTTATTTTGAATAGCTAAATGCAGTTCCTTAGAAAATACAATAAAGTGCTTTTGAAAATCTTACTTTGTATCTCCATTTCTGTTTCATTTTTTTGGAACCATCCTCATTAAATATCAAAGCTCTGGCACTGAAGTGTAAGGTAATGCTAGTCGTAATATGAATATTCCCTTACTATTTTTAGTACAAGTATGTGAATTTTATTTTAATCATTTTATTGTAATAGTTCACAACTGAGCAGACAGGCCACATGATAGTTCATGGACACTGTCGCCTATGGACTTCCACAACACAGTATAAGTACAACAGATATTTCAGAATAAAAAAAATAACAAACACAGGATTAAAAAAGTGATTCAAAGAACACGTGTTATATTTGAACAATAGTCTTTAATTTATAAATACATTTCTAGTATGACATGCATGCGTGAACCTTGCCAACAGACAAAAGTGCAGCCATAATAAAATTGGGTGGTTCAGATCCAAGCACAATTCGAAAAAATGAGAATGGCACTATTACCTTGCGGTATTAGTTAAAGAAAGAGAAGAAACAGAAGTTGAATCGGAGTCTGATATAGATGGAACACCAAAACCAAAAATGTCTTACGTAAAAGATTTAATATTAAAAGTAAAAGATAAACTTCTTAGTTTAAGAGAAGAAGATGCGGAACAGACGAACATAAAACCACATAGTTATATTTATCTTTACAAAGTCGATAATTTTATAAAAATATCTTAGACCAGCAACATTTTAAGGAATTAGATAGACTTTACCGGGTCGTGTGACAAGAATATAAACTAAAAGCAAAATATTATTTGAAGCGAATGGTTTTCAGAAGCCGTCAACTCGATCGGTGCGCAAGGCAGAATAAATTTACCTTTTCACAAGTAAAATTTTCCATTTTAAAAGAATTCTCCGTTTCAAACTCCTTTTGTTTAATGCTGAATATTAAGTGAGGAATTGAAAGTATAGAAATATAAAATGGAACGAGATTTTATTTATCTTTCACTGATAATACCAAAATTAATTCAAATAAATATAAGTATTTGCAAATGTGTACTCTTAGCTTATAACTCAAAATTATAATTGGTCGTCATAATTGTGACGATCGTTTGAAATATCAATAAATCAACAGTTACAAACATGTGTTTGTGTATTCACCTATACTAAATATACAAATTTGTGTATATATTTGTGTATGTTTGTGTGCACAATACATTTTGTACTGTTGTCTCGCTTTAGCTGCACAAAGATTAATTTCAGAGAATGCTCTTCGCATTAAGTTTGCATTGGTGTCTGCACATCTTATGTGATAAAGTTTTAAGCAAATTAATTGTCATACCATACAAATAATATTGATCCACAACTGACCCTGAGTGACACGACTTAACTGACCTAAGTGAAATGACTTCACAATTGTTCTTTTCGAATACTATTTCGACTTCCAAAGAATGTACGTATTTGTTCCTTTAACTATTCAGAAATTTATTCTAATATTATCTAACACAGTCGAGAGCGATTTTTATTAATTTTAATCAATAAAAATAGACCATTATTTTTATACATTAATATCGATACTAAAACTCTCAATGAAAACATTTTATTCATAGAATTTAAAATTTCGTAAATGTTAAAGCTTAAGTATATAACTGTTTTTATTACCATGAATTACAGAAATGCGGGATATTGTAAATTCATTCATTGTTTTTTTGTTTCTTAATTTCGATCCTAAAATTACTTGGAAGATCAGAATTCGTTTATAAAAATATTAATTATTCCTAATTGGATCTTATTAATTTTATATATGTAGGAAATTTCCTATTTTCTATCTTGTAGCTTCGGAGACAACAGACACGTGTAAAGGTTTTATTTTTCTTCGTATGTTTATTTTCTATAGAAAGAAAGAAAGAAAACAGTAGAAGGTATAATTAAAATGATGTAAACTTACTTCTTGTAGATACTCACGAAGCTTTGTGTACAGTTCAGAACGAGCGCGATGAGAAGCTATTTCCTGATAAACAATATGTTAATCTTAAAATTATTATTCCTCGCAGTAGTAAATCAATAAAAGGGAATCAATGGACCAAATCCATTTCCCGAAATGAAACAATAGATTATAACTCATAATATAAGTTTCAAATATGCAGAGTCATCTCGATATGTTCTTTAGTGTTATTCGTGTGGCTTATAACACAACAACTTTAGAACACATTTGGACTCAAATAATAAGCCGTAAAAAGATTTTTAGTATTTCAGTTGCAATGTTAGAGAGCTAGTAATTAACGGGTGACAGATACCACTTACTATCAGTCGGTCCGTTCCTATCTTACTATCAGTGCTCGTTTGTCGGCTGTTGTCTCAAAAACACATCTAGAAATATTAATAAATATTTATGACACTTCAAAACTGTAAAATTAATATTATATTTAAATATTCAGAATAATGACATTTTATAATTTTTAATCTTGACATTTGTATCGATTCCATTTAGTGCTATTATTAAAATTCATGTGATGTGATAATTGTGTATGTCCATGCCACCCGCAACACGGGAATCCTAGTGCGGGGGTGTGAGTGTGTATTTAAAAAAAATAATAATAACTCTGATTATTTGCTTCTATTCTAAAATTATGTTTAAGCATTGTTTTTCTTAATTTATTTAATTAATTTATGTTAATGTAATGTACGCGCTCTTTATCAATATTATCCGTTTGCATGTTGTCGTCACCTACAATTGTGCTGGCACTTAGACGTATTACCGTCAATTACGATATTTTATGTAGCAATAGTGTGAGTATGTTGGTGATTCAATAAAATAAATAAATAACCCAAAAGCAAAGATAATTTAAAGAAGTATGATACTGGGAGTTAGTTTTGGAAGATAAATTAGTATTTACAAAAAAATTACTGTCAAGGACATCGTTTGAGGGCTTGTTATGAGAAAAAAGAAAAAAAATTGTATTTTTTTTTATGCTTAGTTTAAAATATGTAGTATATTAATGAAAAGGCGTTATAATTTGTATTACCTCGCTTATCTGAGAAAAAACTAATTTAAAAATTAAGAAAAAATTTTTTTGGAATGTAAAAAGACAAAGTACCTATATGGAAATCCTTAGTTCATAAACTAAAATTCATACAATTCTTTTTTGTCCGATTTTATGTGTTAAACTACTATATATTATTAGAAAAATTCGCCCACCAAAATCCACAGACGTTATTATGCTTCTCTAATAATTAAACACCAATCAGTAACCTTCGAACCCTCGATTAATATTGACTTACCATAAGAAGCAAGCAGAATAAAACAGTCCAATACATTTCAGGCATGCTCCTGAGACATAAATTCCGACCTTAAACACGAATGATAAGTTTGACTTCAGGCTGTGGCTCTAAATTTCAATATGATTTAATAATGTTTTCAGTTTTGCAGTGGTAATAAAGTTTTCTCATCAATTGCACTCTACACGGGAGGTAGTAGAGAAATATCGAATGCAAGCCGTGAAATGGAGTGGCTTATTCAATCTTATATAAAGTTGAAACTATTTATTTGAACAACTCTTTGGAGAGTTTATTCTGCTATATTTTTTGTAATTATTATAACCTCAATCATTCGGTTAGTGAACAGATTGGTCACGTGACGTAAGTGTTCACCATTGCTCACTGACATCTATAACACCAAAATAATTACTGACGTGGTGGTGGCTAAGAAAATATCGGGGAACCCGCTTATTTCTGTTCTGTTGTGGAATTTAAATTATATGAACACAAAGATAAAATACTGAATATTAAGGACTAAATATGTAATAACAGGCAACAACAAATTCGAAAAGGGTATCACTCGCACTTCACTTCAGAAAAAAATACGTTTGCAAAACACATCTTTAACCACGGCCATAAGCATGCAAATTGTACTCACACACATAACAATGATTACTTGATTTGACGATACACATCTGACCCGATGAAGAATCGAATTAGAGACCCTTGGCTCAGAAGGTACTGTGCTACAAGATCGTCAACGACCAAACGAATGCTAATTAAAATAAAATTCATTCTGTAAATTTTATTCGAATTACTGTTTTTAGAGGTAATTACACTTCCAAATAAAAACCATTGGCTCAATCGTGATTCGCAAATACTCATTCGAGTTAACGATATACGACCGAGAGTTTCTTGTACAAAATACACAACAAGCATCTCTGTACATATTCAACGAAAAGGGGGTGTATCAAACTGATAAACAGACAGTGAAACGAACCTGAGTACTGGAATCCTAGAAATTGTTTCACTTTATTTATTATCTCCACAGCTTTGTTTAATCGAGATTAAAATTCTAAATGGCTGACTCTTAACTTAAGTCGGAGAGATGTTTTAGGATCTGTTTAATTTCTAAGAGGAGTCCAAGTTTAATGATTTATTACTCAAATATAACCATTAATAATCTCTTTCAGATAGAACAATGAAACTGAAACTGCGGTACTTATGGCTTATTAATGTTAGGTATCATCATTGTTTGCCTTGAATAATCTAAGTACATTGCCTCAGTATTCATTATCACTTTATCGGCTAATATTGTAAGATATACAGTAGCTGTTTTGAGCTAAGATCAATTTTACATATAAAACTGTGGTATCCTGAAGTTTGGGAATACTGCTATTTAACCTTAAATGGATGGGTATTGTATTGCAAATTATTTAATTCCCATCTTAATGAGTTATCAAATTTTCACTGTCAGTTGCGTTAGCAGTCACCATTTAGGTACATTACCTCCAAAAGATGTGAGAAATGTCATTAAACGAAATTTCACATTTTCGAACAGACTAAATCAGGTACTTAAGGTAGTATTAGTGGGTTATTAAATTAATTGGATAGGTATTAAATTAATTCTCCAACCGATTTATCTTCTTCCACCTATTACATATCTTTATTTTCGTTTAAACAAACATATTAAAGTAATAATAGATCATTAAAAAGAAGATTGCTAATTTTATTAGATAATTAAGTTAAAATTGGATAGGATTTAAAAGTTGAAATCGTAATAAAGTAGTTTTACTGAGCACAATTGTTATTAATATAAATAAAAAGACAAATTTAAATTCTAATTTGGACTCTAAATGTGGATTTTAAAAGTTTTCAATTGGTTTTTATTGTCATTTTAACCATTCAAATTCTTATGAAACGTCCAACGTTTAGAACAAGGCAATAGCTAACTATTCCCTATGCTATGTCTAATCATAGCTCGTTGCCACCTCCAGGTATCACCTATGGCTGGTCTATCGTAGAGATCCTGGATTTGAAGCCTTCGAAGATTACAGATCAGCGGAGCCGCTGTCGTTCAGTGCGAGAAGCCCCTAAATAAAGGTCAACAGTCATTCAAATTTTATGCACACTAATAAATCTGCGACAGAGTCGAATTCAGCATTTACCATTTTTTTATTTTAATATAGGTTTGTTTTGCTTACAATGTATAGCCTTGAACATTTTTTGTAACTTCTAGTTTATGTCTAAAGAAGCCACTGCACGGCCATAGATGACTCTTGGCACATTTATAGTTTATATTATCTGCAATGCTTGTCAGCTCAGGAAACGAATTTGATTCCACAGAATATCAATAAGTATGGAAGTTCTGTTTAGGGCAATACACAGAGATTTCACTCTTTTATTGCTGCCATAGTAAGTTGTTTGTAATTGATAAAACTTGGAAAATCGATATCTAAAGAAAAAAACGGGGCAAACCTTTAATTTATTAACTGCCTGGTGAAAATGAAGTATGAAATAATATTTTCTTGATTACTATTTATGCAGGTGATACAAACGTGAGGCGCAAATTTTATAAACGAAGAGAAAGCGCATTATTAGTGATGAATATGTTTCAGCTGGTTGCTTCATTTACTACATATAATATTCACGCTATTATTGGTAAGTATATTAAGACTAAATTTTCAACTCACTAATTATTTTTCAGCCGTGTAATACGCTTCTCTAATAACGTTAGCGTGAAGTTTTAATTCAAAAACTTCTTAATGAGAAACCAAATAAAAATACTTAATTATCACATGAAATATAATTTTATGTTAAAGTTTTTGATTCATTAAAATCATCTCACGTAATTTATTAATTTTACTTTGATTTCTGAACGAATAGCAAACGAAGCAAATCCAATAAGGCATACGAGTCACTAACCTTTCTAGGCTTATGTGAGACTTGTTCGTTTTAAGTGTATTTATCTAAATAACCTTAATAAAAGAAACGGTCTAGTCCGAATCAGTCACGCTTAAGATTCGTATTATATATACTGTTTCCTCTTGTCATTTAAGGACTTAATATTAAATCATACAGGTATACATATATATTGTTATAGGTATATAAATATTTTTTTTTACTTATGTATATCTGTTTGTCTGACCACGTATCTTACTGAAATCACTGAAAAGATTTGAATAATACTTCGCCTTTTAATAGCATATATTATGCGTTATAATCTAGGACAGTACTTCCCAGGATTTTTCCCTCCCGTACCCCTTAATAAATTGTTATAATTATGAGTAACCCTCCCCTGATAACTCTATAACTCCATACCTATTCTTAAAAATGTCTCGCACCTTAGTAGCTTATTTGTTCTATGGTTCATTTTAAACTACATATACGTTATAATAATGTTTATATACGTTAACTGTTTTAACTTTTTAGTATTTCCGCCATTACCTATTTAATTTTTACGTCCCCCCCTGATGAGACCCTGCGTACCCCCAGGGATACGCGTACCGCAGATTGGGAATCGCCGATCTAGGATAACGCGATAAAAGGATCTGTTTCCACGGGATACGAAATACAAGTAATAATGCACATTCTACGAATAGGGCAGTAAATTAAAAATTGGTGACTGTCTAGCTGCGGCTATTATAATGAACTGATGTTTTTCTAATTCACTGAACCTCAAAAAGCTTTTCCGAAAACAATGCGGATCAAACTTCGAAAAAAAAGACTTAGGTTTTGTGAAGCGAGGACGGATTCATTTCTATTAATAACCATTCCTACAGCTATTTTAAAATAATGTTATTTCAGCTCCATTGTTAAATACCTACATAGCTTGTGCACGATATATTAATATAGCTTTAAATATAAGAAGTCATAAGAGTTAATTTTGTCTGACAGTCGGTTATTTATGTTACAACGTAGAGACCCATTCATGCTTTATCTACATCAGAGGAGGTAAAACCTCATTCAAATCGATTTAAAATTTGCTCAGAGGGTCCTTGACGTTGAAACCTTTTCATGGTCAAAGAATAAGTTGATTTCTTCAAAGCAGTTATAACCTTAATTTTTGATTCATTTTATTTTACTGAAACAAGTAAAAATTTTACGATGTAGTAAAGTTTCTATATCGATATAAAGAAAATAGCTAGAAAACTAGCACACCATAAATATCTACAACTGCTAAGGCATCATCGATCCTTTGGCGTCCTAGAAGGAAGCTAGCTAGGAATCTGATGGTAAGTGATCACCGTCGCCCATGGACATCAGTAACACTAAAGGTATGATTGATGCGTTGTCGGCCAAGAAATAAAGAAGAAAGTACTGGCTCTCAAGCCCGGAGCCGGAACACGATGAGTCATTTGACGGCTGACTCAAGCAGGAGGGTGGTAGTTAGCCAGGCAGGCTTCACGGAAAGACAATAATACCAGTAATAATATTAATGATATAATAATAATGTTGATAATTATAATCCTTACACGAAACCCTATCATCAAGCAGGCTTGCTTCTGTCGCTTCTTATGATACCCTGTTCTGCCAGCATGGGATTGCCAGTATTCTAGGCCGCCCCAATAGGGCCAAAACAACCTGAACCAGGGTGTTCGCAACATCACTTTGTTCAATAAAAATATCAATAAAAGTCTCCAAAAGACTTTTTCTCACAGATATATCAACAATAGTAACAAATGTAAAATTGCATCACTGAAGCAGTTCATTGTAGCACAAAAGTGGGGAAATGAGTGGACGGAGAAGAGTGGTTTGCGATCATCTTAAACAACAAGTTCATTATACTTACCTTGTAGTTGTTTAAGATTAACACGTGTATTAAGACGTTTTTATGTATTAAGAATAATAAAAAAATGAAAAATGAAATAATAAAAAAAAAAACATCTTTTCAAAAACTAAATACCAACTACTTTAATAATTCACTTTATTAAATAACTAGCGATATTTAATACATAAACATGATTTATAAACTATATCCATCCGGAATAATGTACCTTACAAACGGTAGAGAATTTTTCAAATAGGTGCCTTAGTTTGGTCTCCGCATTGATACAAACTATCATATACAAGCAGCCCCTCCGACTTAGTTCGGGTTGAACATTGAATTAAAAATATATAACTATTTCAAAATTTTATGTTCTTGCCTTGATTAGACATAGTTAGTTAGCTTTACTGATATTTTATATAGCCTATCATCTGTAAATCAAGTGTTCTCACTGCTATATTTTTTATCATGAAATTTGACAAAAAAATGGAATGTACAGACAAAGAGATACTACAGATTTATATAACTAATATTACAGAATATTTGCTTAAACTTATATTACGCATAATTTAGGAACATTATTTTAGGAATATAATAAATAAGTATCTTTTTAGTATAAAAACTTCTACTTAGATAAATCTCTTAAATTTAACACATTTGAAGTCGTAGAGAATATTACTATAATTTACGGAAATAGATGATGTCTGTATATAAAAAACATAATATATCTTTCTTTATTATATTCTTTGCGGTTAACATTTCTAGAGTCTACTTCCCTGATGATGCTCTGTTTCGGAGCGAAACACGTGTTGGTGACGGTGTGTGTGTTGGTATATACTTTTATCATAATTGTATGTTTTCCTTTGTGGGAGGGAGGGAGGTTTCATGCATGTATAGAAGTATATACCATCATACATTGTGCTTGCGGATTGTTGCAAAGTAACGCCTGATACTATCAACATAATATATAGTCGAGTATAACAAAACATTTTAAGAACGTGGAATGTCTTTGGTATTAAATATTGTCTTTTTGAAACGTTTCATTCAATATAAAGGCGGTCGGACTTTATTTGCAAAACTTCCCATTACATTACCTGGAGGAAAGTAATTTGCAACAACATAAACTTGGCCCTCTTTGGACTTAGCTATACCAACGCCTACTTCTTTACTATCTTCCCAAACAACTTGTGAGAAATGACCTGAAACTAACGAAGTAGGTTCTTTTCCAAATTTATGATCCTTGATTTCACTATACCATTTATCTACTGGTTCTCTACCAGAAACCACGAAATTAGGATCGGAAGACCAAGCGAAGAATATGTTCTCCCCATAATCATTTTGGTCTCGATGAAAAACGGTCCCTTTCTTTGCCAACTCTTTCGCCCATTCATCAGCATATTTGCACAACTTCTTGCTCAATTCCAATGGTTGGACGCCATGCTTTTTTCTATATTCATTGTGAGCTCTTAAGAACTCGTCTTCGAACTTGTTTCCTTTCTCGCTGGATATAGATGTAGATCTCAATTTAGTTACTAAATCTGAAGCTATATCACTCAAATTCTTACTATTTCTTTTTTCTTTTGGTGAAGGAGGATCTAAATTATTATTCGTTTTACTAGAAAAGCTCGATGAGCTGTAGCTTGACGAACTGTAAGTTGATGAAGATCGGAATTGCAATGCACCTGGTGGTGGAACATTCACTGAAAATTGATTGCTATAATTGCCTGGTGGATAGTAGTTAGCTACGACATACAATTTTCCGGATTTGCTCTTGGCATATCCAATGCCAAGCTCTTTAGTAGTTTTCCACACAATTTGAGTGAAATGTCCACAATTTAAGACTTCTGGTTCTCTGCCAAAAGAAAAATCGTTGATTTCACTGTACCATTTATCTATACAATCTCTGGCTGTTATTTTAACATTAGGATCTGCGGACCATCCGCAGTAGATGCTTTCTCCATATTCTTGGACGGGGCTGTATGACATAGCGTCTTTCTTTGCTAATTCTTCTGCCCATTTCTGGGCAACTTTACAAATATCTTTATTTAAAGTTAATGGAGGTACCCCGTGTTCTCTTCTGTACTCATTGTGGATTTCCAGAGCTTCGTTCTCGAAGTCAGTTGATTTTGAACTTCTAAAGATCTTACTCTGTAATAGAAAAATGCTTATTATTAATTAAAATGTATGCAAAGTTTTATTCATTAATCGATTGATAAGTGACGAAGATGTAATCTTTTTATGATTCGAGCATTTGACTTATTGAATCGGCTTTTTAAACAAAAAGTGACAATTGCACCTACTACCTCCATTAATGCCTCAGGGCTTAGGGGATGTGTTGGTATATATACTATATGCCTTTATTCATTTATTCATCTCTGTTATGGGCCAGCAATTAAGAGCCACCGCTACAGCTGCTAATATACTTTATTTTATTCTACATTCACTTTAATTGAAAGACTTTCGACTTATACAGAATGTTACCAAGTCGGTTATTTTTTGGCTTTTTACAATAAAATGTTCTAAATAAATATATTTTGAGTTGAGTTGAAACTTAATACAGAATCAAATATTGATAATGTTAGAACGTGCAACTCTTAGTGTTTATTCAATAAATTAAATATACAATTTTAATAATGTATCGATCACTAGTCCTCGTAGGACGTAATACAATCTCTGTGATGCTTCGTTAACCATGGAAATGGTAAAAAACTCGAATTCACAATTGACAAATGAGCAAATGAACTATGTACGTGATGATAAGAGGCCACCGAGGCTCATGTACATACATCAGTCATATGAAACTTATCACAGGCGCGTGGCCGAAAAAGAAATGAACCCGCATATTACTGACTCTCCAACAGTGCTACCGAGATACGTATGAAAAATATCACGATCGGTTTAAAAAGGAGGATGGTACGCAGAAGTGGTTGGAGCACGTGGTTTTTTAAATAATTCAATATAACAAAAATGTTTAACAGAAATTGAAAATTTTACTACAATAGTTATGGTTTTCAATTAACAAATTTTGAACGTCATTATCTCCAACATAACTAATATACAGTTTTAATCGTAGAAATGCAAATGGAAAACGTGACACATTCGTAACGGAAACATTATGACCTTTAATGACCTTATGTTTTTGTTCAATCAGTGATTTTATCAATGTGACATAGTCATTGTTCTCTATTATTAAACTCTAGAAGCAATAATTAGAACGTTTTCGATTATTCATTGCCACTGTGTCATCGCGGAAATAAACTAATGTGCTATAATTTAACCGTAATCGGTATAACTAATCATAATGACACACACCTCATTATTTAAGTATAATTATTATACACTTTCGTATACTCCCACATCAATGCCACGCATATGAATATAAAATACATTATTTGATTCGTCCACATAAAATTTGGAATAGAATACAATACAAATGTATTACTATTGCTACAACAACACAAGAACAGCCTATTAGATATACAATATAGTAGTACTTGTATAAAAACATAGTGACATATGTATGTAACATTTCGAGCTAACATTAAACCATGGTACTAAATCCAAACTTTACAACTAGAATATGGTTAGCATAAAACCAATCGCTTTCGTTCGTATGTGTTGATTAATAGTGTCCTGTTTTATATATAGTATAACCCATGGATGTCAATGACGTTAAAAAATCAAATTGCTTTGTCAGGCTAATATTACATATACATAATATTCCGAAGTACTACATAATTATTAAAACTGATATTCCATCATAATAATTATAATCATTAAAAGTTTAAAAGAATTAAAAAAGTGTGAGATCGTATTTCAGTCTTGATACCAACGCCATCTGTTGTGATGGTAAGAACTAACAAAAGATCGAAGCACTTCACAGTTTCTAATGATTTACTTACGCATTTTATACTTTCCATATTTTAATTGTATTTCAATTGTATATTGAACATTGCACATTTATATTCATAAGTAGCTGTTACATTAAACAAACTTTTGGACCAATTTTCAATTACTAGACAGTCAAGTCCGTATAGATTTTAACGGATATTTTTATGTAAATATATTGAATTCGTTAAAATCGAATAAATAGCTTCAATGTTTAAATATCTTAAGTGCTTATAATGGGAGCCATGTTAACCAACAAATATTCGATGAGATCATAAGACAATTTATTGAAGATTTTTCATGTCAAAATCCGACATATACAAAAATTAATCAGATTATTTTAACTAATTACAACTTCTTTAGTCTGTTATATGTACATAGTATTAGTAGAAATTAATTAAGGTCGTACTGTACATATAATCTGATTACTAAAATGTTCGTTCGATAAGTATAGTCTTACCATATATTACTAAATGTGTACTAAATATTTTAATTTTTTTTCACTTTTATAACATTATTTTTGTTAGGTAATTATTAAATTATTTTCGATAAATCCTAATTTAACAATCATCTAATTTCATTCGCAAACAACAAAAATTACGAACTGTATAATCTTTTGATACGGGCAAGCGGAAAATAGTCCAAGGAATAATCTTTATTGCTCTTTACGTATAATCATATTTCAGGTACAGCCATTCGCCACAGAAATTAAATACCTTACGTCTCTATAATAAAGACCAACCCAAGTCATTAAATGAATTCCTCACGGAAATATTAGTGTGTTTTCATTGTGTTAGTCATTGATAAATCTACGATAACAACGAAACTAAGAATTTACCAAGCTTATCAATTTCCGGAATCCTTGCATAAATTTTAAACTTGGGAATAAGGATGTATACACACTACATAATATTTTATACAAGTTGAGATTGTACAAATCAAAGATATTATGCAGCTCCATATCAGTACCTAAACTATCGTAAAAATATATCTCAAACCGTAACGGAATTGGATCAAAAATTTTAGGTAATTTGGGATAGGGGAAAAGTCTAAATGAAACACGTTATGACAGGTTTTAAGGCTCAGGTTCTGATTTTAAACAGTATTTACTTTTTATTTTTATCCTGTTATTTCTGTTATGATATTACCACATAACACCTAGAAATAAAATAAAACCTTGTAAATGCATTATATTTTTTTCCAAATCGTAAGTCACATAATATCAGTAACCGAAATTATCCGAAACAATCGAATAACCTGAAATAATCTCATATACGTGACCATGACCGAAACTGGTAAAATATTATTCATATATACGTATCCATATCCAGATCCGAAATTCCATATCCATAAAGTTCCCAGTACAAATACTTTTCGAAGGTCAAACTTCCTTCACGTCCACAAGCTCCCAATATACACTGTCTTGAGAGACGAAACGTTAAGAAACTTCCAAGGATAAACTACTTACAGTTACTGAGCACTGAACACAGTATTGTTTTAAGTGAACACCAAATGTAGGATAGTGTGCTGAATCGTTTTTATATTGATTAAAAATGTAGCCTTTTCACCTATTTATCGCCTGCTTTAAATGTTTTCTCCTATACTTATTATATGGAAACAAAGCAACGCAAGCTATGTAACTCAATAATTTAAATTTTGCCTTCGGTGCCTCGAGTGTGAGTTTTGGCAAGGATTTACTTCACCACTGCGTTTGCTTTTTAACTATCAAAATGTATGGAGTTGACATCAGCGCCTCTAGCGGATGGTTAAGACAACTAAGACTGCGAGTACAAGTTTCAAAATATCGTTAACGCCAACTTTTTGTTAACCTTGAATGTAACTTAACGTTCGAGTAATAGTATTTTGACGTGTGCGCGAGTAAGAGTTGCTGTTTTGCAGTTAACTATTAAAAACATATGCAAACGCAAAGCAGCACGTAATTACTTTGTTCGGAAGATGTTGGCAGCAGCCCAGGCCGAAGATATTCGCGATCATCAGCGAAAACAACGGGCTTGATTCCGAACCTTTTTTAAAGGAATAAATGACCTTAGTCAAATATAATTTAGAAATTAATATTGCTTGAGAAATAAAAACAAAGTATGTTATTCCATTAGGTACATAGAACATATTTATTTATTTATTTATGACTAATAAAATACTGCTCCATATAGCTCACCAACATTTCAAATTGTGCATTGTTAATTTTTGTTTCTAATTCTCTTTGATATTAAAGGAAAACTTAAGTTAAATCTCGCGCGAAAATAATGCTATGACAATAACAATAAGCATCAAATATTACCGTCATAGCAATACGATGATATCGTTTTATCTCATTTGTTCTTTGAGGTTGAAGCGAAACAACGATAACTCATTCATAAAAAACCTAATGCGCCTAAATTAAGTTTCACATGAGTCCGGTATGGGCTTACAAATAGTGAACTTTTAAAATAGGTTGAGTTATAGGGGCGGTACTTTACCTATCACTCAAGTTGGCAACATGAGGAACACAACTATACTATTATCGAAGTGAGCAAACGAATAACTTTTTCGTTGGTGTTTATGCAACTTGTACTCGCGTATGATACGTGTACTAAAAAGTCTGCGTTATCTCGATTAACGCGATAGTTGCGTTTCGCTGTTTTATAAATGAAACTCACACTTGCGCTACGGATCGAGAGACTTGAATTCCAATTCTACACACGAAGCGTAGTTACTTTTATGCGAGTCAGCATAATTCAAATTCATTACCACTTGCTTTGTCGAAGGAAAATGTGGCGAGATTATCATTTAATGATATCAGGCATGCTGTCTACCAGATGCTGTTCAGCATCATCAAGAAACTTGAGTTACAAAAATTGTTCACATATATATTGCAAGAAGAGACGAGGGTGATTGACTGCTTCATTTGTATATTTTATTACTCAACATTTGTGAAATTTAAATCCAAGGATAAGTAATTCGTCGCAGAAAGACAATTAAATGCCAACATCAAAATGATTTTAAATCCGACACCGAAATACTTAAGCCACTAAAGTACCTTCAACCCGCATACTCGTACATACGCATATTTACTTGTATTTATTTGCCATTCCTTCTCTATGTAATTAGGTACCTAATTACATTTAAATATTCCTACTCTATCAAGGTGGTTTGAAATGACATTACAGTAAGGCTCTTTATCCACGACTACACGAATCAAAACTACTATGGTCTTTGATAAACAATGCCCATTAAATCATATCATAATACAACAGTAAATGTACCATGGTGCCATCAGATAGTGTCCATCCCTATGATGACACAAGCCCCCTACCAATGACACCATCAGTGTTGACTTCGTAGCGGATGCCCTATCTAGGTCTATCGTAAGTCTCACATAACCAGCACAGTGAGCTGCGCTACTATGCATGAGCATTCACCACCTCCCTCCTGCGCATCCTGGACGGCAGCCCTTTATCTTCCTTGGGCACAAAAAAAGCACAGTGACCGGGTCAACAACGCTCTGTATGACTTATACCAGTGTCAAGCAGCATACCGCGTTTTAACTTATTTGAACTCACTGTATTGCCTTTGACAACGCTAATGTAACCTATACTTTTATCGATCATAAAATACGAACTAACTTTTTTGATACGATCAATAAACCCATAGTACAGCGGTATGATACGATTGATATTTCTAATACTAATGAGCTCTGAGATCTTATCAAACTTAACGATACCGCCAAGGTCTAAGCGATTCATAGTATGCTAGTGTGATACGGCTGACATATGCCAATTGCAATGCAGGTTTCGGTCTATTACTTATGCTAAACGTTCTTCATAATACGGTCATATTATGCAGCGAACTCAACTGTGATCTTGGGTCAGCAATGTGGAGTATATTAATTAAGGATCAAGTGGTACGTCTTAACTAATCTACAGTCATGGGAGAATCTATTTACAGAATCGGGTAATTGAGAGTTTATCATCGTAGCCTTTGTATTATTTTTTATGTTCATAATCTTCTGTGAAGTTACTCCGAAAAAGTATATGTGAGTTACGTTACATACATACACTATATGTTAAGTGTTAACAATTAATAATAACATATAAATTTCTGAATAGTACACCTGACAATCAGCATCAATCAATGGCACCAGACGTGGCTATACCAATAGTTTGAAGGACGGTCGCCAACATCACCTCAAATTGGAATCCTGCATGCATCTCTAATTTTGCAAATTATGTGCGTATTACAATTATTATTATTAATATTCACTTGTTTCGGTGAAAGAAATATCATGAGGAATCCCATTCGTCAGAAAGTTCTGCGTAATATTCTAAAAGGTGTTTGAAATCTGTCAACCCACACTCGGACAGCGTGGCGGATTAAAGTCAGCCTTATTAAGGCCAGTCTTCACTCCTCTCAATGTAAGAGGATCTAAGCCCAATACTGAAACAATTATGGCTTGTAATTTTCTGGGTCTAGTTGTACGGTGGAAAAGTGCTTGAGTAATTCCTTTAAATCTAATTCAAAACGGCAATTCCTCAGGTCCCATTATTAAAATGTATACATATCACTATCTATCTAACTGATCGCTTCCTGAACATTAAAGATACATGAGAAAAACTACTATTGGGCGCCTTTATTAAAGCAATTTTTTTCTGTTTATCTTTGCGTTTGTTCGCGCTAATCTCAGAAACGGCTTATCCGATTTGGATACGGTTTTCACTAATGTATTGAAATAAATATTACTTAATATTTAAAGTTTCTTTTATTAAATCTGTCCATAAATTATGAAAAAATATGTGTATTTCTAATTCATAGAACGAGAAAAACCCCTTCCTTAAAAAATGCAGATGCTATTTCTTAGCGTGAGGTAGTTTTTCTGAAGCTAAACGAGGTCATTTGCTAGTAAGTGATATTTTTGAATTAATAAAATTTGTTAAAAAAAATAATTCATAATAATTAAAATAAGTCTGAGATTACACACTTTATAAAAATAAAAAATAAAATTATCTCTATATTATCACTACAGATAACAGTTACAATAATGATAATAATTTTAAGTATACAATATTTGAAAGCTGTTAGAACAACGATTCATATTGATAATTTAATCGGAATAGGATTATCAAATCAGACATCAAATCTTTGATATTAAACATGTGTCACTTTCTATGAAAGGCTCAACCCTACCCTTTGTGATAAAGGCAGATATTAATATTCCGTTCTATTGTTCGTGAAAGTTGTCGAAAACACAATTCGCGTGGTTTTCACGGAGACAGCTATATTTGTTATGTTGGATTAAATTTGTTGCCAGTCTTTGTTAAGACCCTTTTCTCAGTGACGTCTAAAAATATTTAAAATTAATACCCGTCAAATACACTTTTTTCTTACCAAGCAGGTACTTCTTTAAGTCCTCCTTCCTTCACTCCTTTAATTTTTTATCTTCATAGCGACAGTGATTAAAAATATATTAAAATACTCACAGAACTATGTCTTGCAAAAACCCATGTTTGTGCAATTAAACAAAAAGGTATATACTAATAAAAGACTGACACACACACTCATTTTGAGTATGGATTGAGTTGTTGCCTTTTATTGCGTAGGTAAAAACTATAAGAGATATATATATAAGATATAAAGACAATTTACAACACAGTTCAATACCATCTTACATTTCCATCCATTCTTCTAACCATCTATTGATTCGTCCGTCCCTTCAGCCATCATTCATCACCCTCTTTTATCCCTTGGAAGACAACGACTGCTCAGGGAACTAACTGTCATATAATGCGAGGTGTATTACTTACTATTCTCAGTAAGGGACCGATTTCATCAAATGTATTATAGTTTACTTTTTAAACATAAAAAGGCAAATATCTTAATATTCCGAGGTTTAGTTGCAAGTAATATTATAAAATTTAGTTTTGCTTAAATAACGTACGTATAATATTAGTGATGACATGGCTTGACTTGCAAAATTTTAAAACCAAATCAATTCTTCCAAACCAGAACTTTTGTTCTTAGATAGTAGGGATGTTATGGATACGAAATTTCGGATCTGGATGTGGATACGGTTATATGAATAACATTTTACCGGTTTCGGTTACGTTTACGGATATTATATGATTTAGGACTTGTAAAAAAATACAATGTTTTTACAAGGTAACAGTTTGACTTTCTAGCTATTTCTTGGTATCTTAATACCAGTAAAAACCTTAAAAATTAAATAATAAAAACGTCTAAAGATTAAAGTGATGCGGCTAGTATATCAACTCAGACAGCGAAAACCTGTCATAACGAGTTTTATTTAGAGTCTGCCCCAATCCGAAATTATTCGAAACTTTTTTGACGGATTCGGATAAGGTTTTAGATATATTATTATTTCGGATATCCGATAGTATCGGTTACGGTTACGGAGCTCCACAAAATCCCTGTTAGAATGTACTTCGTTACTTTTCACACATGCGTGAGATTATAGAATCAACAGTGAAATGTTTTTACCGTGTTTTAATTCAGACAGAGAGCTATTAATAATAAGCATCCAACGTGGCTAGTAAGCCGACGGTGCTGCCTTGATGGTGATGTTGTGAAGAACGTCTATGGGCGACGGTCACCACTTACCATGACGTGACCCGTCTGCTCGTTTGTGGACTATTTAAATAAAACATACTTAAAAAGAACGTCTTTGACGATGAAACTAACAAAAAACCATGTCCTTCAACATTCATCGATAATTTTGAACGTAAATAATATTTACATGACATCAGACATAAGTACTCGTAATGAAACAATAAATTACAAACAAAAATTGAATCCTTGAAGGAACTGATAACGTTATATATAATTACTCAAGTAATGAAAAGAAAGAACGACCTAAACATTTTCTCATAATAATATTTTGTAAGCAAGTCGCGCACTAAGTACCTTGAATGATTTTTATGGCGTGTATTGCGAATATCAAAGACTACTCTTTAGCACTGGCTAGGAACCAAAACAGATTACTGTTTCCTTTCAAATGTGATGGTGTATCTATTCATGTGTATGATTGAACTGGAGTAATGCCAGTGACGTTTGTAGCCCGACGGATTGTCTATCGTAAGCGATCGATCGACCAAGATCTAGCTACCTAGCCGCGGCCGAGGATACTGTAGGCGACTACTAGGAGCAAAATTTCTTGACCGTTATCAACCACAACGTTATTTTTCCACCGCAGCGCACGTCACGCTGTCGAGCTGTCACCGGTCGCAATTGATAAATATCAGTCGTTAATCGTTAAGACATGTTTGTACCTTTGCACGGTGTAAGAACTTTCGAGACTTGAGCCAAATATACATCCTCATTGAAGTAAACGTCACTGGCCCAACCTGAAAAGACCCAGCTGGGCGACGCAACTAAGTATGAAGCAACTTTCTAGGTACAGCTTCAGTGATAACACAGTGGTCCAAACTCCGGTTATTCGCACGAGGTGCCCAACCTCAAATTCTGCCCGCACCGGTAATCTTTCTGGCGCGGTTGTAGCAACTATCGTAAGGAAACCTTGATCCCTGAGTGTCGTTCGTATCGTTCTGGCAATCCGCACTAGACAAGAGTGATGTACAACATTTCTAGTTATATTGTGAAATGAGACCAGAGTTGCCCGAGTTATTACAGTTAAAGATTAAGATGAAGCATGTTCCTTTTCGTACAAAAGTCTAAAATAGTTAATGAAGATTAGGGCTAACCAGTATTCTTAAATAAATTTAAAAACAATATTAGGCAACTGCGGGTGTCCGCGGGATGTACTAGGCATTTATCGCAACAAATAAATTACACGACAATAATAAAAAAAATTATGATATGTAATATATATGTACATATATTTATTTCTCAGACAAAAATATCAAACTACGATAGCTAGAATTTTGTGTGAGTTTCAACCTAAACAATGATAATGAAAGTATTAAATACATATATGTATAAGTAAATAATAGAAGAACGGGATACCATAGGAGGTGATTTAGTATCCTTGATTAACCTATTACTCAAAGAAACTTAATTTTAATTAATTATCATAACGTGTATGTGTGTACCAAAATCATTCAGATGACATTATTATTTTCGTGTTGGAAAAATAACCTAATTGAAATTTCATGTTTGAAACCTAAATTCTGATTTTATCATCGATCAACCTACAGCTGTTGCAGGATCCCTGATAAATATTATGAAATAAAACTAAAAACATAATATTTGCAAGTTAAACAAGTTATTGTTACTGTAAAAACGGATTTTATACATTTACTACATATATTTACTACACTTATTATGTTTAGATATACGCTCATGTATACTCCATAGTAATATCAAATTAAAAAAAAAACATGAATATTTACCATTTTCGTGGGTTGGATCCAAAAATTCACAAGTCACTTATCCCTTGTGCGTTCTGTACGAGTTAACCAATGTAAGTGACCCACTTGCTTTATTATCCTTACGTCCGAATGTGAGTGCCATTATGAAAAGTGTTATCACTGTATCGTTGTCTCTTTCCTTTTTCATGAATCAGAGCGAGCACGACAACGCCGATAATTTCATCCGTAGCGCCCTACCAAATTATAATGGAAAATCATAGCCGATTAGGGATACTGATATGAGTTTTGTACATTGGAAAACACAAAACCAATTTCACAATTTATTTTTAAACTGTTATCGTAAATCCCGTATTCGTAATGTTATTTTTCAATGATAATGTAATGAAGTCTGTATTAACCTTTAAAGGATATTAACGAGCGAGTAATATGATGATAGAATGATATTTGTATTTCACTATTTGTTAACATGAACTTCATGTTAACATCATTTATTAAACACAAAAAATGCAGCAATATTTATTAAGTACACATCATCTTTTTGAATCGTCGTTCGTTTTTTGTTCATTTCGATTCAGTAAAACAACAAAAAATCACACAATCAACAAAATTACACCAGCGCTCAACAATAGTACTTCCCAGCGCAGGGAGTGTGTATAGAAACTGTATATCAAATCATTAATAAGAATGCCATTAGCGGTAAACAGAGTCATTCATTGAAACATGGAACAAAGCGCAGGCATAAATTGGAAAGTCACGGAAAGATACACGTAGCAAAACGGTAGACCGCATGACGATGTTGAGACCGTGGTCTTATGGGAAAAGCAGCTCAATGTTTATTTTATATTATCATTATTGTTTATGTATTGACATTGTTTATTGAAACATAAACTTCACAATGTAGACGAGTGGTGATGGAGTTACTTATATTTAAAAAAAGATTTATTATTAATTTAATAAAGCATAATTATGTACTTTTGCATCATAGAAATATTGTACGTAACATTTTGCTTCGAAGGCATATTACTAAATATGTAACTAGTATTATACAAGACCCCGTCCGACGTCGTTCGGGTTGGACATTTGATTATATGTACATGATTATTGATAATTTTATGTTGTTGCCTTAATTAGATATCATTAGGTTTACTGCTATATTATATATCTGTGCAATTCCTTGTTCTCAGTACATATCAATTTTCATTACGATCAATCAAACCGTTTTTGAGTTACCTTGACACATACAGAGAAGCTCAACAGATTTTGTGAGTAGTATAGATAATATTATATGTATCATGAGGTTATTAAAAAAAATTAAGTTTTTTTAAATATATATAAGTTAGACATAAAATACCGGTATAACACGTAACCATATTGTATTTAGGTATGTATTCGTGTGTTTATATTTAACCATTTATACATAGAGAAAAAAAATATAAACAAAGGAAAACGGAATAGAAGGTCACTACCTACTTTGCAACGAAATCCCCTTCAGTAGCACCTCAACAGGAAAAGCAGTATTTGGAAATGCGAACTTTATACATTATTAAAAAAAATGCCCTTAAATGTACGAATATTAAAATTTTATCTAAAATACACATAAAAATTTAATAATATTACTATATATTAATAACTGTAAAATACATTTAATAAAATAATACAAATATAGCATAAACTCAATGAGAAGAAAATACGTCAATAAATATTAACTATTAATTAAAAAGAACAGTGATTTTTGACAGATCTTTTAAAGACTGAGAGGGAATCACATTCTCAAACGTTCGGTGGTAAGGAGTTCCGCAGACTGACAACATGGACAGGGAAAGAACGGGAATATACGTAGGTCTCATGGGTATTTTGTTTTTTATAATTTGTGGGTATATTTCAAAATGTATTGTATTTTGAAATATTTATTTTTAAAATACTAAAACGTGATACTGGAGTTAAAAGAGGTACTCAGTATTCACCAGAAGTCCTATATTTAAAATAAAATTTAAATTTTGATTCCTTGACATAACTAATTACAGGCCTGAAAGTGGCCACATTCTAGATGTAACTCCTGATTTGTTAACAATAAATCTATTGTAAAAAAAAACAAACAAATATAAATAGAATATTGACGGTGATGCTCAAAATAAATACCAAAGACATTTTAATGACTAAACAATATAAAACATAATCAAAATAACTACATGATTGTTTTACATAATTAAAATAACTTATAATAGATAAATCATTAATCAAACCGCACAATTGTTTGAAACAAGATAAATGTGATGAGTAATATCGAACCATTTGAAAGTGGTCGTAACAAAATCGATACTTAAATTTAAATCGAAGTGAAGTCCCTTTGATGCACTGCGTAGGCCAACCAACAAGTCTAGTCGTCATGTCGACATAAGATCTCTGAAGGTCCGTTGCAGGATAGCTCAAATATATATGGCACCCTAATGACGTGCAGTGGCCCTTGATCGTGGTAGTTTAGCAAGCCACAAAGATTTTGACTTACGTGAAATGTATGCTTGTTTAATTCATTATAAAAAAGGAGGCACATCTTCGATCGCCTAATTATTTTGTGAAAATTAATTTGTTTCATTGTTGGTTCTTATCAATTTTTTTTACAGTAATAAGTATTGTTTATAGATATAGAATTGTAAAATATTTATTTCTCAGTTGGAAGTCGTATAGTAAAATTAGAAAAATTTTAAGATCAAAAGACTTTTTTATTTTTAATTCTAACCAAACCTTGACTACCTTATCTTATCAAGCCTTACAAACCATATATATATATATATATATATATATTATTAAACCATTATATTGTTTTTACATAACAATTAATTGTATTATGAAGAGCACTTGTTATTGCGAAGGGAGAGGCGCCAACCGCGATACAAAGAAATTTAAGTTGGTTTCGAAGTATGTAATACGTATGTTAGGCGTATCTTTTATACTGTCTTGTATATTCAGATTGAAGGAGGCAACCGTAATTCAGTCCGTCTAATGTTCAAAAACGTAAATTTTGTAAGGAACGTTTTTTTTGTTATGTAAATAACCGACAAATGAGCAGACGAGCCACCTTATGGTAAGTGGTCACCGTCGCCCATGAACATCAGCAAGACCAAAGTAATCACTGATGCGTTGTCGGCCAGGAAATGAGAAAAAGGTAAGAAAGGAAGAAAGTACTGGTTCTCAAGCCCCACGACGAGTCGTTTGGCGGCTGGCTCAAGCGGGAGGGTGGTAGCTAGCCAGGCAGACTTCACGGAAAGATAATAATACCGGTAATAATACAAATGACTGCATAATAATACTAATAATATAATTCTTACGAAAAGCTCTACCACCAAGCTCCTGTTGCCTCTTACGATACCCTGTTCTGCCAGTATGGGATTGGGGGGAGTATTCTAGGCCACCCCAATACGGCCAAAACAGTATTTGTTGGAGAAATGCCCTATTCGTACTAATAGTAATCCTTGATTCAATCAATTAAATATAAAATTATTTAATAATTTAGGTGATCTGTAAATATACTTACACACGTCAAATATTTGCTTCTACTTACGTTTCGAAAAGATGTTTAACGCTGGAAAGAAGAAACGGCGAAAGAAACTCCTTAATACATCTTTTAAAACAACATATGGCAATTACAAAATAAGTTCTAACCTGCCCGGAAATTATTTCGGCATTGTCATTTCCAGGCGTCCTTGTCATAAATATATTCATCTAAATATAATATCCTTCACCCACAAGATGTACTTTAATGCGTCGCTTAAAAGTTCCAGTAGGTAAATCACGTATCAACTGTGGAACCTTGTTGTAAAAAGTTTGGAGACCTTGGAGAAAATCTTTCCATAAAAGGTTTCGGTGTCTCTAATAAACGCAACGATGTGTATCGTGGCCATGGCAATACAGAATCATTATCATTGTCATCCTTATCGTTAACTTCATCACTATTACGGTCTTGGTGCCTCTGCTAGGTTTATTTTACGACGAGAGAAATTTAGCCCATAGTTTATACTGGCTTAGTGTGTGTTTACATGATTTTCATAATATTACCGAAAACTGACTGGAATGTATGTATACAAACTGCGAAGATCTTAATGCGAAGATTTAGTAACAAAGCGTTCAGGGTCACAAGTGAGACCTAAGAGAATTCATCTAGTCATAAATCTTTCGAGTTTGGTAAAGACTAAACTCAATTTTGTCTTACACAATTTTGTCTCGCACAAGTGGTTGCGATGCTCTCTAGATTACACTTGATCTCAAGTGCATTAAAATGTCGCACATTATTATGTTGCAAAACTTGCTGCCATAGTGGAACAAACAAACATGATCATTCATAAGTATTTTTCAAATAGTGGTTTACGACACCGAACCGAACAAAATGGCCGGTCGCAAATGAAACAATTATGTGTTCCGGTATTTTGTTGTTTTAATATAACTTTATTATTTAACTGACATTGACTGTTAACTTTTTGTGAACGATATATTTTATTTTGCCAATTTAACATAATTTATATACAAAAGTCATAAAATGGGATGGTTGTTATTTATTACAAAGAATCCAGTAACAAACAGATAAGTAGTATAGAACTTAAGAAAGAAATGTAGAACGAACGAGTTTTGGATAACATAAAGTATTGTATAGAATTGGTCATGAACAGAATTTAAAAATTAAAGAAAGAAGTAGAAATGAAAATGTGTTGAGATATAAATGAAAATGAAGTTTTAATACACACAAGACTACACACCTCCACACAAGGAAATAAGACTACACAAGATACACACTAAGAGTATGATAAAAAAAGCTTATTTACTTTGAAATGTTGTTGTCTGTCTGTCTACTGTTTTATTTGTCCGGGCTTATCTTCTGAACGGCTTAACCGATTTTAATCAGAATTTCACTGGAAGATAAAGGAGTTTGTAGGGCAACGTTTCGGTGTATATTACTGACTTTTTGGGGCTGAGTCTGATGATGACCAGACGCTTTTGAAAGGATCTTAACAAATTGTATATCGAAATATCTAGAAATATCAACTCTTGTATGTGATGTAGGTCAGATCAGAGCCATATTATCCATATCATCACATCATCATTCGTAAAATACGTTGTCTTCTTCGTACAATAAGACAACTTAAAGCTCAACGTTCATTCAACTTTCTTAAGGTATATAAATATTGTAGATCTGGAATAAGTACCTTTGTGGAAACTAACGGGATCACCCAAACAATTAGTGATATCGAAATGCCGCCATGCAAAACTCATTCAGTGTGTACTTTGCGTTGGATATATATCCCTGGGGACAAAGACACCTCGGGTAAAAATACACGTGTATCAGCCGGATTAAACTGGTTATTAGCGGGTGGTGGGCCTACCGACTCATAACAGGGAGGAACGTTCGCCATAGACTTCCGTTGTTCAGCAAGGGAGGTTAGTATTGGGCTCAAGGATAATTAGAAATATATAAATGTTCCTAGAGTAAAACTTACTAAATGGAAAGAGTATTTTCTATAGGTAAACAAAAACTGAAGATCTAAAGTACCTGATGGGAAAACTTAAGGGATCAGTAAACCTATTAAAATATCATAATGCCGCCATAGCACAGTTTGTTCGGTGCGATGAGCATTTTTTCCTGAATATAAATATCGAAAAACCAGAGTACTTACTGTCGCAATCAACAAGATCAGCCTCCGAAAGCCGACCCCGAAATTGATAAAATGGGATTTGGAGTTATGTATATATGGCGTTATTATAATGCATGCCTCGAACAGAAAATATCGTAAAAAAATTTTTTATGTCTTTTATGAAGGAGTTGTTTATTTTGAGTTATGCAATTATTAGAATACGGGTTTAATTTAGTAAACTTAAGAACACATTTTCCTGAAACGTAGCGAAGGCGAGTATCTAGTATTTAATACAGATAATAAATTTGTAATTGTAAGAAAGATAAAAATAGTTGTCTCTGTTACGAAGAGAAGACTGTAAATATGTATCTACCTTGTAAGTTAAGGAAGAAAATCACGCTTCAAAAATAAAATTTACATTTCACCAACTCGGTAAATATTTAACACAAATTTTAAACACAATACTCACAATAAATGTACATCCAGGTATGATACACGGTGTCTTCATTCTTCAAGGTATACACAATGACACGTGAACGAGTGTTTTAATGTAAAATCTAGCGAAATATCCACTGTTTTCAGAAAACTCTGCTCGCAAGCCAGTGTCTTTGCGATGGCCGACATTTTAATCAGAGATAGGTGACGTTGAATCTGTAAGTTATGAAATTTAAGCATAAATAATATAACTTATGTGTAAAACTGTTATTCGTTATATGTGTGTGCGTTTAAAATTTTCTTTACTTATTTTAAAAAAGGTGTAAAATTAGGATATGTACTTCGGAAAAATAATATTCGGTAAAAAGTTTATCAAAATCTATTGCGTACTTTATAAGAGTTGCAGAAACAGTTGCACAGAATAAACGATTTTTTATACCGTTTATATATTTATTTGAGACTGCGGATTTTTTTTTAATAAAAACAACAATATATTTTTTCTTGATCACCTATTATGCAATTTTTTTATATGATGCCAAAAATCTCATAATAAAATGGAAGTGACATACTGACAGATAGATAAACGAAATTATATGATCCCTTGTTTGAGATTTCAGTATAAAATTTTAAAAAGCTTATTGTTATAATCTATACAACACATATAATAAAATTTTAACTGATCGAAAAAAACCCAGTCCAAAAACAATCCAGGTGCTATCTCTAAGCATAAGATGTAGTTTTTCTGAAGCCCGCGGGCGGTTTACTAATAACATCGACTAAATTTTAATACGTTCTTTAAAATTATTTTCTTGTATAAATGATTCATTGCTATATCTTATAACTTGAGCCACGTCTCGCTTTATCTCAATGTGTAGTAGAGTTAAGAGTGTTTACACAGGCCATAGATAAGTGTCAGTTATAGTGACATCTCAGGTGAGCTCAGGTGAGTTTCCAAATTGGACAAAACTGAAAAATTTCATCGATCGATATTTATTATTCTTTTAGACTTTAGTGAAAAAAAATTGGATGACCACATAACATAGGTATCAAGATAAATCTATGAAGCAATATAGTCTTTGTGACCGATTCCCACTGCCCTCACATTCATGAGTACCGCTTGAGCTCGAATCAATATCAGTTACAGAATGAATACGTGAAGTGAGTAATATCAGAGGCGTGGTGTGCAGTATGAATAATTCCATTCCACTTAGTCTTGGAACGATGAAAGGGCTTCGAGTTTCGCAGAATAATATACCGTTCGAAGTGCCTCTCGATTGTCTGTCCGCAGTCGGCAATTTGTGCATGCGTGCGACAAATCACGATATGACAAGATAATGACTAGTAGATTACGAAAACTTCAGTATGTCTTCTATTAAATATAGATATAATACTATCGTAGGTACTATAATTTAATCAAGGTTAGTCATTAATCCAATAATTTTATTTAAGTCATTGCTTCATGTTCCTTCGTAGATAATTATGTTGTCTATTCATATTAAATGTGTACATTTGAAGTTGACAAATCGTTAAATATGATGAATTACATTATTTAAATATTTCTTAATGTACCTGACATGGTGTTTATGCTGAAGATCTAGCATGCTTGCCACGACTAGTCTAATCTTGTAATCTTGAGTTATTTTCTCATAAAATTCAAGATATGTTTTAATGAAGCAGTCAGGCGTAACGTAAACACGCGAACTTAAATGCTTAAAGTTTGTATTTTTTTTATAAACTAACATTTAATTTATAGTCGCATGGCTTAAAAATTCGCTAAAATATAACTCACTTTCCATACATGATAAAATTTCAGCAATTTTCTGGCAATCTCTAAAATAGGAAAAGTTATTCAACATATGCACACACGAAATCAAAGAAAAGCTTTAGAATGCCACTGGGTGCACTGCATCTCCTCCAGCACCAGATCCAGGCACTCTTCCCAAAGAACTTTCTGGTCTAAAATCTTCTGTGTCAATACTTACCACTGAGATGGAGGCGCATTCACTTAGCGTCAACAAGCATGAAACCTGTATGAGACGAAAGGTCCTCTTAATCGATGGTCTTCCTCAAAAAAAGAACGAGAAGCTGCATGATGCGACCCTAAAATTAATAAGCAGTTAAATAAAGTTGACCGATATGAACACTGAAAACATTCAGGTACGTCACCGTCTTGGTTCCTAAAATCGATACACGTTGGCTGGTTTAGGATGGTCAAATTTCACTAAAAGGCTCTAAAATTACTATCACCAAGTTTCTGACTGAAACTAGGAACAGCTTTTACTAAGGCCAGTAATCGTTTTGGGATCAAGTATTATTGGTTGACGGAGGGGAAAAATGTTATCTTGCTGCCAGACAAAACACTCAAAAAATGTCTCATTCTGAAGTACCCCGTTGAAGGTAAAGCTCTCGGTCAATCCGATACTTGCGCTGTTCAAAAGTGGTTCCCGGTCGACTTCGCACGAACACTCTTGTGTCTTCTTTTTAAGAATTCGCATGGCCTTTGTTCTCCCATTTATCTTAGCAGTTGATTTACTTTTACTTATTCTCCAGGTGTATCATGCTGATCACAACTGAAAACGCTCCTTAAGTTTCTTTCCCGTAAGTCCAGCCTTTATAAAACCAAAAAACTCACCGCAAAAGCATTCTTATGTGAGAAGGAATAATAATTATATAAACTAATAATAATAATAATAATATTCCTTAAGAATAAGACTGCTTGGACACGAGTTGAATATGTTGCTATAAGTGCGTTTTGTAACTGTGAGTAGGAAAAAATGCTAGGGAGTTTCATACCGCTTCTTCTTCCGGGACCAATCACGGTAGGGATTTGTTGAAGCGATGGTGATGATGATTGTTTGACGTTCGAACTGTTTGTAAAAACCAACTTCGAATAAATATTATTTCATTCATTCGTATATCCATACCTTTTAATTTCAATCGGTTAGATTATGGAGTACGTTACACGAAACACGACACAAATTTCTGAAGCTCGATAACAATGATTTAATTGGAATATGTATAAAATAGATATGTATTTAAAATTTCTTTGTGTTTGATATAAATTATTATTTAGGTACGCAATAAGTTAGTTTAACTGTAGCAATTTTCCACTTTTGGGTCTACTGGTAGAAATTTCTGATTAGCAATATTAAGTCCCCTTGTGCAAACTTTTCATACATATTTTTTTGCATAATTTTATTGTGTGTAGAAAAATAATTAAGGCCATCTCCACATTCATTCCATTTTCGATAAAATTCCACCAGTTTTGTAATAATTATAATAGAAATGCAAAATAGCTCTATGTAACCTTTCAAGTACATAACAATACTATTAAAATATATACGTTTTATTATATGAATTTAAATTAACATAGTGGACTAGACTCTTAAGTAGTTAGGTAGCAGATAAAGGGTATTTCATATTTATTTTATATTTGCAAGGGGCGCAGTTCTCTGTCGTGACGAATTAAATTAACTGGCAAGTGCTAAGGCAAACTGCCCTTCCGCTACGACAATAACCCAAAAATATACGTTAAAAGTGCTAACCAATTGACCTGAATCCGCGGCAATTTTGACCGCATACACCAACGTGTCTGTAACATAAACACATGTATGTATGTACTCATAAACCTCCATACCCATTCTAGTCATGCACCAAAACTGAATTAGGAAAATTGAAATATCTTTCTATCTCTTGCTATCGTCAATAATTTTTTAGCCATCTCCCTCCCTCATAGCGTGACAACCACTCATTGATGCTCGTATCCTCGCGGCTCAGATTGAAGATATGACGGTTGTGGGAACTTTAATCTTCTGCTATCGTAAAACAATCGATAGTTATCAACGTTATTTAATTGGAACCTCGGGACCGGAATGTCTTCATATTTCCTGGAAAATAGTACAACATTTTCTCTGCCCATATTATTGGTATTAAACTAATTAGATAGGCAATCACTGTTATTTATCAGACTGTTTATTGCAGAATTATTAATAATAATTCTAAATATGATATCAAATTCAGAATGTGAGCCTGATTAGCTCTCGAGTTCAGGACAACCTCTCCTGCTGGAGCAACCTACTGAACATCGGAAGAAGCAATGGGATAAAATTCCTGTTCGAGATCCCCGGGTTATGCATCGCTCAGTTTTATTATGAAAGTAGACGTACCCTCTATTTCTTTACTTCCCTGGTTAGCTATTAATCTTCTTCTAAAGTCAACAGTCAACCTTAAATTATTTAACTCGTGAGATCCAGATAATAAACATCTCATACATATAATATTATAAAGTGCTCTTACCCGATTAGATTCAGCTTCCTGAAGAAATCAAATTTTCTCACGAAACTGACAAAACCCGTTACCCTACTCCATGTCATATTTTCTTAGACATATATTTTTATTTATTAAGGGCACCTATACAGTTTTTACGATATACGAGTGATCGTTCGTGAAGTCTAAGCACTTTCAAGTCAGATATATGATATATCTGATTTTAATCAGTAGATGTTTCCGAGTTATTTGTGCAATATGGCCGTATGTGGAACATATTACAAAAACGTAATAAAATAACAAAATACAAGTGAGATAGGAAATGATTACGACTTAATCGTTCCATTATTAACGTTACCTTGCATTTCGTATCTCAGGTAGGTACAAAGCGCTATGCCCTAAGCATTAATACCACTGCTTTCTATGCCTGAAAGTGCCCCGATAGCGTCATCTATCTGAAATATTAACAACCAGATTTCTATAGCTTCAGTATTGATCACAATGCAAATACAGTGAAAAGCATATCACTTTTACTTTATTTGTGGCCTGAATCAGGTATTTTCAAGAAAAGATTTTTATTTATTACTAAAGTTACACTGCATGTAGAACAAAACAGAAATGCCTTGCCAAAATGATAAATCAAACTGTTGAGCCCCCCGTGTACATTGATTTTAAATATTTGATTTGACTATAGTTATTAATTATAGTTAAGCAAAAATTATAGGTACACTTGGACTACAATGTTTTTTGAAAGTGCATTATATAACGTAGGAGCTGAAAGGTATACAAATATTTTATACGTAAATTTAGGTCTCTCTTCGTCTTTAAGGAAGTCTACTGAAAATTCCACCACGCAGGTGCAGTGCCGATGGGTGGAAAATTGCCGTAATCATTCCTAAGTTTACAAAGTTACTCTGCGGCCCAAAAGCAATCAATATGATTTACCGACAGCTACGTAACAATCAAATTGCAACCGGCGGATCACCTTACACTCCGTAAGTTTTCAAGATATTTGACAGAAGCAGTCGCCCATCCAATTTCCTACTGCGTCCGAAATTGCAATTCCCTCGATCTCTTACTTTCCCTATTAACGGTCAAGCCGCCGGGCTATGAACTAACTACTGACTACCTACTAAGATGATTAAGAATCAATTATTTTAATCTCTGTATGTTCGTACGGATTTACTGCCAAAACTTGTGGTCTGATGTGGATATGAATAAGGCGATATTAATTCAGAGTTATCCCTATATTCATAGGATCAGAGTTTGCAAGGATTCTGTAATTTGATCCGAACAGCATTATCTCTACTCTGCATTCACAACTCGATGTTGGGCCAAGAAAATGGGATTACTGATCGAATTCATTTTTGACTTGTCAGCATCTTTCGTTGTTGCGGAGCACGTTCGATGTTTGGTGAAACACGAAAATTACTTTGGCCGCGTAATATTTCTCACGGGGAATCACTGATTTCTTTTTCTTTCTTTCGTGCTCCAAATTTCTTGGCCGACAACACTTCAGTGATACCTAGAGTGTAATTAATGTCCATGGGCAACCGTGACCGCTTACCTTACCTGGTTCGGCTGCTGGTTTGTCGGTTATTTACATTAAAAAAAGAGAGCCATGAAATAGATGTTTTAACATTGTGCTTGCTGACTTAACGAGACTATAATCGAAAAACCAACATTCGAGAATTGTGTCAAAGTTATGTTATGTTATATTTATTTCTAAGTGCTCTTTGTGTGGATTGTAGTCAAATAATAAACGATCACACTCACACACACCCGCAGTAGGATACTCTGTATTGCGGGTGGCATAGACACAAAATATAATATCACAAACACCCATGCCCTGGGAACAATCATTTGTCAACAAACATTAATAATAAAACAGATTATTTATGACGACCCCACAGTCCAATTGGTAGCAACACTGCTTACTGCTTGCATTTATGTCATATACTAAAATGTTTGTGATCGAGTCATGGATGTTTATGAGGTCATATTTGTGTACATCCACGCCACCCGCTACACAGAATTGTAGTGCGGGGAGTGTATGACCTCTTACTTATTAATTTATTTAGTTTCGCTTGTTAAGATTATCCGTGGGTTTCAAAGCCCGACCACAAACCGAAACACGTGTCCTTGACGATATCAATAGATCGCGATCATAATATCCGTTACCCGCCATAGAATTCTATGGAAATCAGCATACCTTTGATAAATAGGTAGTACAACTGGATCGCACAGTAATTCATATATTGCGAATGAATAGAACTAAATCCATTTATTGTTCTAACTGTGGTCTAGTTTTAAGATTTTGATAACTGTTTATGTTCAAATCGGTAGACAAACAAACAACAGTCCGTCACATTTTTAGTTATCTATAAATTTAAAATCATTCAGGTATTTTATAAATACTCTTATGCACGCCATTTTTTGCTTCTACTACAATCTGCAAATAGTGCTTTATCTCCGAGGAGAAACGCCGAAATGTATTAATCAAGTTATGTTTAAGAAGGATCGTTAATGAAATATGACTTCGGAAGACTGGTACTGAACTGACTTCGGAAGACTGGGACTTCGTTCCCCATTCATAGCAAATCTGGCCCCAATCCCCCATAAAACATTTGAGTAATTGTACAAACCTACTTGAAAAGAAAGAAAAAAATGAAAGATTCTCTTTCTTTATAAAAGCGATTCTTTGTATAAGAATTAGACTTTTATTTAAATGCTTTATTATATATCATAAAACAAATTTTCTTTTTGTCTAGCTGTCTGTTTTGTGTGATTGAATGCGATAACCCTTAAAAGTACTGGATAGATCTTCAAACCATTTTTACGAATATATATCAATACCTTAAATCTCAAATGGCATAATCACCAAACCGCCACTTTTCAGGAAAGCGAAAAAACAAATAAAAAAAACATTTTTTACATATATTTCGGCAACGCCAGTAGTTTTAGCAACATTGTCGAACATAGCGTAGGCGTATAATTGTTTAACACTTACTTAGTTGTTAACAAACACTTCACACAAACGAAACCAGTAACAGTTCCCAGTGCGGACGAACCGACCTCTTCGACCGCAGAATGTAAACTGAGGCTCCATCCGGCGTCACTCCACTAGCTAGGCTCTGGTGTAGCACGGTGTTAGCCGAGTATCGACGTCATCGCAGCAATGCTGCCATAACTCGGATATCGTGCTGAGTTTCGTTTCACGTCTATACTAATGACCATCTCCGACATATAAACCTGATAATACACCTGATAAAACGATTAAGGGGCGGTTTTTATTTGTAGACGAAAAGTTAATGTATTCCGAAGAAAAATGAATTATTACAATAATTAATGACATAAGTCTACAATAATAAAAAACTGTTTTGGTTACTTCTTGAAAGCTGTTGGAAATTTAGTAAATAAGCTTAAAAAATTGAGTTAGAACTTAAAATTTCCATCTTACATGCTTGTTATCCATCAAGATCCACTTATATTAGCTGCAGCCTGTCTAATACCTTTTAAACTGCACCTAGCGAGCCACCCTAAATAAATCAGGTCAAGCAATTTCCTTTCACCTATAGTGATATAGAGTAACGGCATGCAGAGAGTGCTTTTAGAATTATTCAATTTTAATTAGCTTTCTTGTTCGTTTTGAACCAATATTCATATGCCAATAAAGAAATAAGAGTGTCTGTCTGTAATAAAAAACAAATGTCTCAATATGATCAAATGTTTTCAGAGTTATTGTTTGTGTAAAGATCTGTCGGCGGTTTATCGGCACAATTTGATTTCAAAACGACAGAATGGATTTTGATAAAAATATCAGGTATCGTAATGAGCTTTTTAATTTAGAACAAAAAGACTGTTTCGTCCTGATATCACAATAGGTTATGAAGTTCCAGTTAAAATACATATTGATACAGGACCTAAATTACCGCGAAACCAACGATGTGAATGGAATTTAATTCTTCTGCAAGTGCTATGATAATGTGTGCCAAGTCAAAAAAGCACTCGGCGTTATAATCTATACTTTTTATTGTAAGTCTCCGTGAAAGAATGAGATCTGAGGTATTATTTGTCAACCCTCCTCTAATGCTAGTCTATTTCACTAATATTAATCGACAAACTTAGAATTACCCTACATACCAACATTTTGAAATAGAAAACAAGAAAATTTACTAATTTAACTAAGAATGCAATCAAATTTAAGATTTTTCCATATTAACAAATAAATTTCTTATGATAATCTCAGTCTTACCTCAGTCTTCGTAACAAAAGATACTCGATTTCTACATTAGATTGCTAGAAAATTCTAGCTGATTAAAAGATGAATAGGAGTGAAAAAATTTCCATTCCATGCATAGCGAGACGCAGTCTCCGAGCGTAAACTAATAAGTAAACTTTTTTTTAATCAAAACTATCTCTAGGAAATTAATTTAAAATGTTTAAAGCTTTATATACTTACACTATCATTTTTACTTCATCATATCATCTGGGTACTTCTTAAGCTTAAATTCATATTTCGATTCAGGGTGGCGTTGATCCTACCTTGACAGAGGAAATTTGCCAAGGCATATAATTCGAAAATAAGAGGTTTAGAATATGAATCCACAGTTCATGTACAGGAGAACAATGTTCACATTTTCAGACTATCACTATTTTAAGGAACTTACTAAAATATAGTCCGTCATTAAACTTACACGTTGACAAAATATCCACATTTAATAACAAAAATGCACCCTGAAATATCGTCATTATGTACCTTTTCATGAAAGCTCTATCGCTGATCTGTTCTGTACGAATGTTTACTCACGCCGTTTCCACCGCGCCGCACAACGTTGTTATCCAGGAACTTAGGTATGCCACAGTACACTATGCAGTACAGTGCTATAACAATCCAACACTTTCAATATCTGGACATTGGATCATTTCAGTAAGGTTGTCACTTAATTAAACAAAATCCGGATACACGAAAACAAACAATTATGGTGTGCGTGCGTGGTTTTGACAATGCGTTATTTCACCGTGCTTTTCCCAGAACCCTGTGTGAGATCGGAGAATGGGTCTTACCCCACACTGTTCACACGATTGGTTTATCTAGTTATGTTTTCGTTGGCCGACTGTAGTATGAAAGAGTTCGTTTAGCTGTGGATATGTCTTCATTGAGTTGCTCGCCGGTTTCAAAGCACTCTGAGTATAAATTTATACATGTATTATTTATTTTCTTCGCGTACATTTTGGAAGTTGAACTTGGATTTAAATGGAATATTAAACGACCTCTAATAATACCGGAATCAATTCTGCTCAGGTTAAAACTTACTTTGTAATCGTCTTATGTCGTTTTAAAAAATGTGCTCAGGAGTTTCTTTCATCGCTTCTTCTCCTCAATGCTAAAGCTCATTTTCGAAACGGTAGTAGAAGCAAAAAATTACGTGCTACATACTTAACTGATTAAATATATTTTTTTACAAATTTCTTATCTATTGAAACTACTGAGGCGGTGGATTAAATATTTCATGAAAATTTCATCAAGTAGATTTCTAGTTCTCATTTGAAAACTTCGTTATCGACATACAAGTAAAATTAAATTTGCTTGGAACGAATGATCAATTTTAACATGGATTTCAAATAATACATTCAACATAACCTGTTATACTCGTATGCCAGTATAATTAATTATTAAATGACCGTCAGCGGCCATCGGTGGTATGAAATTTTAATTAAGTATTATTATATATTGCAGTGGTATATTTATTTGATATTAAATTAATAGGATAATTTTAACTCGGTTTACGATTTACTAGGTAAGAACAACTTCACTTTAAATATTATATTTAAAACAGTTACATGTATTTACATGTTCTAGTTAATAAAAAAAATATGTGTTATTTCAACCTAAACAAAGTGTGTGTTAATGGAAACCTTCAATGTTCTACAAAAATAACAATACTTTTGAAGACAATAAATCACAGGAATTGGTATTTATTTCCAAGTGATCAGAAACGCTGCCTACCGTACATCTACTAGAAGGTGTAATCAATTATATCATGGAATGCCGTCTACAATGCCGGTACCGTCAATTGGCAATTGCGCCTTCGAATTGCAAACCGTTTGTGAATGGATGATCGTAAGTCAAATGAACAGCATTTGAAATTAAAGTATCTCCATCTCTTCCTTTTACTCTCTCTCGTTAAAATAAGTTCTGTTGCCAGCGTCGGAGATAAAAAGAGAGTACACTCATCCCCCTGTTTACACTGAATATAGGTTCTCGACAAAACCGTGTTAAGTCAAATCTCCGATTTTGCTATGTAAACCGTGTAAAACGGAATCAACTCCCAATATGTGCTCAATTCAATCATTTATTTAAGTAAAACATCTTAAAAAATCCACCTATTGAATCCATTTTCGATTAGGAACAAAAATAAAACAAAGAAATCTTTTAAGAAACTAATTATGTAATAGGTTTATTCCTGTCAACAGTTTCAAGAACTATCAGTCGGTTTAATCACTTGAGAATTCCTGATGTGATCTTGGTTCGACGAATTCGGGCAGAACTCAGATCATATCAGAGGGGATTTCGTAATGAAATCTGTAATTAACAATTGCGTAGGATTTTTCGCTAAATCTTTATAGACCCCTCATATTGACTCAAGCATCTTTTAATATTCTCGCTGGAAATTAATAGTTCGTTCAACATTCATGTCTCATTGTAAATAATGATTTTCCAATTTTCTTCCCAACTCAAGCCCCACGATGTTCTTTTCGCTTCCTTCACATACACTACTTTCTATTTGCGTATTTATATATTTAGGGCACATGTATTTCTAAATATACATTGTATTTCACAATATGGGGAGTCCTCCGTACTTGCCACCAGTGTTGCCAAATGAATGAAACCCAAAAATGTTTTTAACGATATGTATACGCGAATGACGAACGACTTAACCGATCTTAATGAAAGTTAGTATGTAGTGAAAATACGTGACTGCGCAAATGATAAGCTATATCTATACTAATAATAAAATTCTAAGTGATCGATTTCTGTACATGAACGATATATGAGAAAAAACATTATTAGGGGCCGTTATTAACGTAACAGAACCCAAAACAATAGTTGTTAGAGTTTTGTCTGTTTGTTTGTGCATTTGTTCCCGCTAATCTCAGAAACGGCTTAACTGATTTTGTTATGGTTTTCACTAATGTATTGCAGCAAGCACCACTTAAAACTTAAAGTTTGTTTCATTGCAATCTGTCCATAAATAAAAAGTTATGAATTAATATATGTATTTCTAATTCACAGAACGACAAAAAGCGTAAGGTAGTTTTTCCGAAGCGAAGTGAGGGCATTTGCTAGTACAATCTATATCTGTAATGTCTCTCTGTTTGTCAAATTTTATGATAAATATTCGTTTTATGATACACTGACATCAATTTGACGTTTTTGAAAGATTTTGACCGTCTGTCCGTCTGCCTGTTTGTCCCGTTATAACTCAAGAACGGCTTGACCGATCTTCGTGAAAATTGGTATGTAGTAAGAACTTACACGATTTTGATAATTTTAATGCAGCCAATAATTCTATTATAACAAATAACAGCACTTTTGATAGTAACAGCTTTACACATTTTATTCAATTATTTCACAAACTTCTCAAACTAATAATTAAGTGTCGTACTGTAACATGCTGAACTAATCAAGCTACCTTTCACCAAGATTTCCATTGCTAACAAGTACACAGTTTATGATTTAGATATATAATTGACAGTAGGCGAGGGTGAAAGAAGTCGAGGCAAAACTTGACTAGTATAAATAATAACTTTTCCGCAATGGTAGAGTTTTTTTTTCATTACAATCCATAAGTGTCCCACTCCTGAGCGCTTATTCCTCGCACTATGAGAGGGATAAACGCCATAGTTATCCATTCAGACTAAGTGCAGATTGGAAGTGTAGTCTTCATACAGAATTGAGAAAATTATGGAGAACCCTCAGGTATGCAGATTTTCTTCCGATATTTTATTTCACCGACGTAATTGATCATTGATTTGTAATACTTTCATTAAGGGAGGAATTAGGGAGGGGAAAAATTAAGGGAGCGTTAAGGATTTGAACTTGAATCTCCTGTGCCAGAGACCGTCGTTCAAACAATTAGACTATCACTGCTTTAAAAATAAAAAAATTACTTAATTTTATTTAACCCATGGCAACTGAAGTTTTCCAATAATAAATACTTTATGGTGTACTTAATATAAATGGGTGACGAAACCCTTTTTGCTGTTTTATCGGCTAATGAAAATGTTTTTAAATGATTAATATGTATATATTTATTTATTATTAATACATTTATATGAGCTAAAACAAAACGATGTCCACGGTACTAAATTAAATAAGTTACTTATAACCAGCAGCGATGTACTAAAGTAGATTGGTATTTGATACAAAGAAAGAATTGGAATATTTATTTATGTTTATAAACAAGTAGGGCAAGGACAGCTATTTCAATAATTACAACGCTACATAACCAAAATTACATTGTACCTACTTGTATACTCACTGCAATGTCCTTAAAACAGTCTTCACTCAGTTAATTATGATGTACTCGAGTTTACTACGCAATCAAAGCCAGATACTGTTTGGAATAATAGTACTAATATCCCATATCATAATATGGGAACAATGGCCGCCGTCTTTATACTTTTATGAGCGTGAAAATCAATGGCAGTTTATGTGATGGACAGTCATAAATCTATCCTATCCTGCTATAGCTTTATCGGATTTTTATTACCAGTGCCCATTCATAGGATATACATATATATATTTTCTTTTATCTATCTTTCATCGAAAAATAGTTTTCAGTTACATAATTTTGAAGAGTACGCACTATACTATTGTAATACTATACGCTTGGGTAAGCGAAGCTCAACTGGGTTCTTACTATACAGTATAGGGTAGTTAGTCCTTAATATAGATATAATATTTAATATAGTTATTCCTTAGGTTATAGATATGAAAATTCGCATTCATACTTATCGACAATTATTATGAAATGTTCATGAAAATATTATAAGTAAAAAAATTATGAAAATCCGTATATTCGTTTCTGAGATTACCGCGTCCCGACAGACAGGCACATCTCTAGAATAACACCTGTATATAACATTGGAATGACCTTGTTCAGTGCAAATAAAATAAAAAAATAATGGTTGGTTACTCATCACCATCGAAATATATCAACGGCTTTAAATCTGTTTGTTATCAACTGATGTTTTAGCCGATAATGAATTACACATCGATGAATGGATGATGATCGATGAATATTTATCGATAATGATGATATAATGTTGACATTGTAAAAAAAACATGCACTCAAACACAGAATGTGTTAATTTTTGAAGTTGGTTAAAATTTATAATGTACAAAATAATAATGTAATTTTTATATTATACTAGCTGATTCGGCACACGTTGTTTTGCCATATAAATAATTAATTATATAATTCGCTAATTATAATAATTTTACTAAAAAACAATATCAATCCCTTAAACAATAAACAATAGAGTGTACAATATTTTTTGTTACCCCATCATTAGCTAACACAAACTGGATGGTTTGCCCACTCGAGAGCATGGCACGTATAATTGTGCGTGTGAAAAACGTGGTTTGATGTGAATTAATGATAAATTTACTTAAAAATAACACTGAAATAGTAAAATAATAATTGTAAACGTCACTGTTACGATTGATGCACAAACAATAATAATAACGGCCGAAAACTGTTTCCTGTTTACTGGGAAAACTGTCTACTGGGTCAGAAGTGACACCGGTAGACGCCTGGTGGGGATAACTGATCAAGTGATAATTAAACAGTTATCGACCTGGGTTGGAAATTATTAAATTACTAATATCGCTATTAAAAAATAGGGGTTGCTGGTAGAAGGGTGAAAATTTAGGGTTGTATGTATTTTTTAATGCGACATCATAAAAATATAATTTAAAAATTTTGTCCAAAAAATAAAAAATAAAAAATTCGGGGTGGATCACCCTTATCTCTTAGGGTATCTATAAAAAATAGATAACAACCTATTCTCAGACCTACTGAATATACATATAAAATTTCATCAAAATCGCTCAAGCCGTTTCGGAGGAGTATGGTAACTTAAAACTGTGACACGAGAATTTTATATATTAGATATACGTATTAATATGTACCGTACACTATTTATACGATGTCCAAGTATAATAAAGTGTCTCATTTACTCCTTTTTAACTGTCATATGTCATTGCTTAACTCCAATCGCTCTTGGCGGTAAGCGCCGATGTTGCACTAAATTATTAAGTACACTAACTTAATAAAAGTCTGGAGTTGAAATAACTCATGCTATGATCGGATGGGAACATTAACACAGGTAAACTTCTACCCCTTCGCGACACCTAAACACAGACGTAGACACGTTGACGAAGCAAAGCACATCATCCGAAAAGGAGAAAAGTCCACAATGGTGTCGTACATTTTGTGAATTTCTATGAAAACTTGACCTGTTTTTGAATTATTGCAATCACATTCCATCAGGAGTTGACGACATCTTAATAAGTAACTAGCAATATTTCCAGACACGCAATAAGTACCTCCATTACGGCTAAGCTCATAGAAATATTGCACAATTTTCAGCCATTGCAACAGCTTCCGGAGCGTGAGATTGCAATCAGAAACGAAATTTATTGCCCCTAACTTCCACACTACCGGGGCAATTTGCCCCTGTAATATTTCATTCCTTAGCCGACGCCCTTTTGAATGTATTTTTTATGAGAATTTCTTAGTGTAGAACGTTTTGTTTTGATTATAATCCATGAGAGTTCCAGTGTAGGGTCAGGACACTCTATATATTATGTCATTTAGATACCATGCTGCTTCGATCTATGCAACCGGAGTTATGACAACTTCTCAGGCAAACAGACTACTTAAAGAGAAACAACTAAAATCAAATATTCCAAATGCACTTCAAAGTATTACGAATTATGTCCAGGTGAGAGATAACTAGTATGTACATACAGACAGAAGATTCAATTGAAAGAATTGGTACCCATACTTATTTATGTTTTTGTCATAACCATATTAGCTTACTACACACATAATCAAGTGATTTAATAACAATAATTGTTCGTCTGTACATCTACCGTATTGCTTCGAAAATATTTTGTCAATCAAAAAAACGCGTATACTGTGTAATGACTGATCGTAACCTGCTTTATCTTTGATTACAACACGGTTGATTTAAGACAGTGGTAACCACCAAGCAGGTAAGCAACCCTACCACCACTCATGAGTACCACTCTAATTAAGTCGGGTGGTACAGACCAGTGACCTCCAGCAGAGTTTGCGCCATTACTACGTAGGTATTCCACAGACAATTAAGCCGCAATTGTTTAGATTTTACAAATAAATGTAAGTATGCCCAATTTATTCATTTTCAAATGCAAATACAAGTTACGTACTTTCCTGCTTTAATGGATTTTTACGTAAGGATGCCGAAATACGTGCAGGTATGTGCATGGTCTCCATTACTTCAGTTGTGATTTATACATAATGACTGCTTCGTGCTTCAGCAGTCGACCGCTGACCCCAATAGATATCAGTTAATTTTCCAGAGCGAAATTAACTATTGGAATTTTATCTACACCTCCCTCAGATCTTAGAAAGCCGTCGTTAGGCGATCATCAATAACATATTACTTTTTTATAGCAAATACGGAGGCTTTTACATTTTTTTAATGACACATCAATGTGTTGTCTGATATTTGAATACTAAAACTATGAATGAGTACCGTTAAATGCATAAGTGTATTAATAATCTTCCATCGTGAAGTTGTTTGAATGATGCTCCGGGCAGGTTCTCAAAGGAACCAAGTTCGACTTCTGCACGCACTTCTAGTTTTTCAAATTATGTGCGTATTAGCAATTAATTATCATCAGCTGCGGTAAAGTTAAGTTTTGTTTGTTTGATGTTAAATAAATTAATGTTAAATTTAAAATTTATGAAATCCAGTACTCCGTTTAAATAAATCGAATTCGTCATTACTCCAGAATTCGATTTTGCTTTCTGTGCATTCTTTACCGCCTATGCAATGGAGAATAAAATGAATAAACGTGCACACACTAACACCCCCCACTAGGATTCCTTGTGTTACAGGTGGCATGGACATACAAAATTTTACTCTATATTATGTATAATAATATTTATCGTTACATAATTTTTTGCCTTGGACGGGAAACAAATCTGGGGTCCTTCGGTTGGCAAGCCAAGTCAGTCACTACGGACGGAATATTCTTATATACCATGAAAAGCTCTTATTGTTGCAAATGCATTTACGAAAACTTTGTTGAAAAGGAATTTCTAGTTATGTGCACTTAATGTGTGTATTGTGTGAATGACAACAGATGAAAAGTGTTAGAATAAAATAGTTTCCATGGTTTATCAATTTATTTATTTACTTTTATTTCTTTTATTTTTTACTACATCTGTGTCCCCATAGACCTACGACAAGGGGTTTTTCATTCACTTCTTTCCTAGCGGTAGAAACTTACAATCACCATCACTCCCAGATGACTCTTCCGCTCTTATTCCTTCTCAATGCACAAAAGTGTATTATAATATGTCCGTAAACTGGCATTACTTTAAAATTACATTTTACACGTAAATCTACAGAACATCAAATTTTACGAAGCCCATATAAAGTGATTTAGCGGAACATTACGTTTGACTGCGTCATAATTCTCGACAGCTTTGGAGTAACGCGTTGAGCCGGTAATACTTTCTTGTCTTAATGGGTTGTTACTGACGGGTAATTTTATTTCGTCTACATTATCGACTCACTTGTCTATAAATATACTGAAGTTGCTTTTACTTTATTTTTAAGACAACTGGCAAACGAGCAGCTACGTCACGTAATTCGTCATCTAGGCCGCCAGCGAAGAAGAAACTGCTAAATAAATCCGCTTTTCTTTTGTTTGTCTGGTCCTACTACATTTTAACGTAAACAATATATGTATTGCGATTATAATCATCTTTCAGAGTATTTATTTTTAGAAAATTTATGTATGTTTTACATAAATAGGTATTTCCATTATATTTCCATTAATTGTCTGTATATATTGAAGCTATGTCTAAGTTGATGGGAAAAGGAAAGTGATCTAGACAAGCCGATAGAAAACATTCCCTTTATGGGTACCTCAAAACAACTGAATAGAACAGAGCTCAACGACCTTTAAAAGAAAATACTAGCGCCAGTGTCCCATGTTGACGGGAATGCCAAGTGAAATACAAACACCCATCAAAAGCATTCTTATGACAAAAGGTTATGATAAACTACATACTTTAAAGATAAGACTCCTTGGACATGAGTTTAATTATAGCCATAAGTAAGTAAGTAGTAAGAACTGCCTGTAACTGCTAGTAGAAAAAAACACCTCGAGGGTTTGTTGGCATCACTCACGGTAGGCGTTTGTTGAAACGATGGCTTAGTTTGACTTTTGAAATGTGTTTGCAAATACCAACTGCGAATAAATTGTATTTATTTCATTGAACCATTAAGCAAAGTGCACCAAAAGCAGTCGCTTACTCCCAAAGTGTAGTATCTACGTTGTCAAAATGTAAATACTATTGTATTATTATAAGATAGTAGAAAAATCTGTCTGACGAGTCAAGGCATTCACTTCAGTAACATTGGAATTATGTAATATCAGCTTATCTCGGAGTCGGAAAGTTGAATTTATCGAAAATACAGTTCAAAACTTTCATCCAAAAATCTATACTAAGATTATAAAGAGAAAGTATGAATTTTGTGAGTTTGTGTGTATGTGAAGGGTAATCTCCAGAGCCAAGGTACCAATGACAAAACATATTTTACCATTTGAAAGGTACATTATTTACAATAGACATAAGTTTATATATAATATATAATTTGTCAACTCAAATGAGCTCGGGGAGAGCCGCTGTCTAATAATAAAACTATAAACAGGTCGAATCTATACACTGAATATATTTATTTTATTTTAATATACGAATAGGTAGACTTTGTTATTGATGAAGAGGCCTAAACATATTCTATTGGAATTAATGTCTGTGCGTCTGTCTATTATGTCTAACACTAGTAAATAAAGAACGGAAACATTCACAATTGAAATAATTTGACCGATCAGCAGAGCGCGCGAATAGTAGTAGTACGACAATATAATTGAATGCACACAGAACCTACTGATTTATATAGTAGTATAGATAGATAAAATACATAGCTTATCATTCGCGAAATAAAATCTTCTCAATATATACTGATTATTAATCAAGATCGGTCCAAAAGTTTTTGAGTTGGTAGAATTTGGGATAGTCATAAAACGAATATTTCTGAAAAAATATGACAATAAAATTGTTCAGGCAGAACCTGAAGATTTATATAGTAGTATAGATTACATGTCATACATAACTTAGGATGTTTTCCATCCGGGAAAATGCATACAATAATTCATATAAATTCTAGCATAGGGAATTTTCCGAAGTTAAGTGAGTCTTTTTACTAGTATAAAATTTAATCTGCTAAAAATAAATTTAGTGTGTCAAAATTATATAAATGTCAATAATAGGAAAGAACTAAACGCCTCTGATATAACAGAAACACCGATATCTTTTACACACTTATTGAGTTGTTGTACACAACAGCAATCAAAGTGAGAAACATAAGATAACTTATGTATATTGGAGAAGTAAATAACGTTCCGAATTTTGTTACACTAACAAATTAAATAAAACAAAACTTAACACCGAAAAAACCATTAGATTTTGTTATTTCTTGGTGTTAAAATATATGTGAACATTGAATCTAAAATAAAAAACTCATCGCTCATACTTTCATGCTAACCTTATTCGAAGTTCATGACGTCACGTTTGACAGTCGCCCACTTGCTTTGGTTGGATATCGAGTTATTTTACTTGGTTGGTGTTTGTGTAGGAGTGGGAGGCCTGACGAGGGAGCTGATTGACATTTATATATTGTATTAGTTTCAAACTGGTGTTACATTTGTTTTATATTGGATTGTTTCCCAAGTTGCTGCTTAGTCTAACACCCACGTAATAATTTCACGAACCCACCACGAAAATAAATTTACTTTCACATGAAATCGTCGGTCCGATTTTCATGAAGTTTCCTGCGATCGTTTAATTAGTTTCCTTTTCAGGATATAAATTCATCTGAGAACACGTAAAAATAGCTAGCCGGTTTTTCACTGCCAACTCAAATTTTTGCTCATATTCTTATGTGCTCGTAAGAAACAAGATAGATATTTCGTAAAGTGCTAGGGAGATAAGGTTAGAATTCACTGTGTAGAATTTTATTAGATATCATTGTTGAAGCCATTAAGTTATAAATTGTTTTATGTCCCCGTAGCCCGCTTAGAAGGGACCCTGGCGAACAACCGAAGGTCTCGGGTTCAAACAGACATTTATGAGTGTTTAATAATTATTTACATTAATAATTATTTATTATTATAATCATCAGAACATTCGCTTCTCGCCATTTTATTTGAAAACTAATCACCTAAAATGTTCTGGCCGTATTGGGGCGGCATAGAATACTCTCCCAATCACATACTAGCAGAACAGGGTTTCGTAAGAGGCGACAGAAGCCAGCCTGCTTGGTGGTAGGGCTTATCGTAAGGATTATATTATCAGTATTATTATTCAGTCATTAGTTTTATTACTGATATTATTATCTTTCCGTGAAGCCTGCCTGGCTAGTTACCGCCCACCTGCTTGAATCAGCCGCCAAACGACTCGTCGTGTTCCGGCTGGGGGCTTGAGAGCCAGTACATTCTTTCTTACCTTCTTCTTATTTCCTGGCCGACAACGCATCAGTGATACCTTTGGTCTTGCCGATGTCCATGGGCGACGGTGACCACTTACCATCAGGTGGCTCGTCTGTTCGTTTGTCGGCTATTAACATAAAAAAAATGTTGTTAAACTGTTCACTAGAACATGGTTTACAGGAGGTAGAAAAAGTTTTGCGCTGAAATTATTTACTGACGGAATCTTTCTTACATTTATAACCATATACTTCAGTATAAGGACACAAAAAGTTTCGATCAGTCAACTTATGATTATTATTAACTTATGATGAATATGATATACAACATCATGATGCTTCATTCGGTGCCATGTTTCTTTTCATCGTTAAGATACTTCTGTTTCTTCGCTCACTCACAGTTTCAAAGCTGAACTTGCTGATTACTGGTTTGGAATTCAAAATTTATTTATTTATTCATGTCTGGATCTAGTTCTGCTGGTGATATTTCTGTTATCTCGTTATAAATGTCGGATGGTCAGCATTGCTCATCATGGTCAGACATCTACATCTACGCGGGTGGATAGTTGGGTAATTCAGAGTACCTAATATTTCCAGAAGACTTCATTGCAATAATAACAAGCAAAACGCGTAACAGTTTTTTGGAAAGAGGTGCTAGTAGATCAGTAAAACAACATTGAAACGCGAGTGTGTCCTGGCATAGCGCTTGCCTTTTACGAGTACATACATATATGTAGGTAGCTGCCGAGTGTTGAGTGTTGCCGAGCCGAGTGCTGCCACCAGTTCAAGTCACGTGCAGCATTCCTTTACTAACAGTATTCATAAGTGTCTTCGACGTACATATTTTGTTGCCTGTAATTTTATTGTCTGTACAAAATAAATTAATAAAAGTTAGGTTACAGGTTATTAAAATAAACATTAAAAAAGGACTTTTAATGATGATTTTTTTGTTTCCTTTCACACAGCTTCTTTAATTTAGACATAGCAATTTCAAAAGTTATTTACTTTTATACTTTGTTATTTCTATGTAAATATTAATGGACTCTGGAGACTGAAGGTTAAGGACGTGTCTCATCGTAAGCGATATTGCTTGAGCGATTATAACGGTGACGTGTAAACAGTCTCCCACACTAAGCCATATGTTGTTTTAAAAAAGTTTCTTTAGCCGTTTCTTTTCCTCAATATTAAAGCATATTTATAAACAGCGGTAAAAACAAAAAATTACGTCCATAAGTGTATTTTCAAAATTCTTAATTTTGAATTTCAATTTGAATTTCAGGTCCTGTGTTTTAAGATTTTGCTTTAATGGTTAGGCCCTTCCCCTTAAAAAATTATATGCTCCTTTAATATCCAATCCCCTCCCTCAGAAATTATTGAGCATAAAACTATTTTCAATAGACAGAAAATGAGGTCCTGGGTGGTTCTTGCTCGCACTTCGTATTTTCATGGAAGATACAGTAATTTTGCAAATAAATTTAAATAATCTCGAAGGTTTGTATTATCAATTTATACTGGCCGTTGTGGCGGTTTACAGATTTTTATTGCAGGCGAGTTGAATCATAAATATAATGTCTTTAAGTTTTCAACGATTGTTCGTGTAACAACATTGCGAAACGTAACTTAATCACATACAACATAGTTTCATTATCAGATGGTAGATGAGCTGAGTGCATGGTTTTTAAAATACATAATAGTAGCAATAGAAAAGCTATTAGCTTTAGAAAAAAATAATATTTAAATAACGGTTTTACTTCGTGTTTGCTACATAAATATTAATAATACTCACACCGCCGCATTGGGAATTGTGACATACACATATGAGACATCACAAACACCTACGATCCGATAATATATTATTGCATAAATATAAATATTATTGCATAAATATTATTGCATAAATATCAGACTGGGTTACCGAGTCAAAGATGACGCTGTCAACAGACTATAAACAAGTTCTTATGGTATTTTTTCGATTGATATAATTAATCCAATCGCTTCTCACTAATTGTCGGGAGTGGAACCATGTCTTTCGTTTTAAGAAGTAGGTTTAAATTAACTAGTTTTATTCCCTCGACGTGTTGTGATGACTTTTGCTTGTTACATTTTGCCGTTGATTATATCAACGGGTCACTGAATATTTTGAAAGTAAATTATTTTCAGTATAATCAACATCTTGATTTAGTTTTCATTAATTTCAAACCTATATTTTTTTTTAGAATCAAAGTCTATGTTACTCAAGTATATATAATTATTTGAATCAGTTCTCAATTCTCTAGTTCTAGAGATTACTCGACAATTAAGAAAGGCATACGATGTTTTAAAATATCCGTTTAGTACACAGTGAGTCCAAAAGAGTATTTTTTTCTTTCTTACTTTCTTTAACTTTTTTAATGCTCTTTTTTTTCTTCTCTCTCCCTTTCTACTTATTTTCAATTTATTGAGTTATATTATAAATCCATAGTATTCTATTAATATATATGTACATTTATTAATCATATATAATGCTCTATTTATTATTACATTTCATGTTGCGGGGCTACTGGAAGAGATTTCGTTGTGAGATAAGTAGTTCCCTTGTATTCCGTATTTCATCTTAACCTCTGTTTCATTATCTCTGTGCATAAATAGTTAAATAAATAAATAACATTCCCTTGCCGACAACGTATCAGTGATACCGTTAGTCCTACTAATATCCATGGGCGATGTTAACCACTTACGAGCAGGTGCTCGTCGGCTCATTTGTCGGCTTTTAAAAAAAAATAAAAAAAATCAGTATTTATGTAGTGAATATATAATATTCACTCCTAAAGATAAGAAGCAGAATTGCTTAAATTTTAGTATGAGTTCTTCACTTAGTCTGTATATGAACTGAATTTCTACTTTAATAATAATTCGGGAAATATTGCGTGCGTCAGACAAACAGACAGAGAGACGAGCGATACTATAAGGAGTTTGTGTTGCATCAGATCTTCTGCAGCATCATGTTCCTTAGCTACTAAGAATGGAACTCGCAAAATGGGTTTTCTAAAAGCCTTTCTCCTATAGTTTACAGGAAAATGTACAAGATTATCCTAAGTTCTTGAATTAACGGAAAACGAAAACAATTTTCCGATCCGATTTGGTCATTTTTATTACAAAGTTCTATGAAATTATAAGTAAAAAGCGTCTAACTGCCTGCAGCAAAGCAATGCTTTCAGAGGACAGCGTTGTTCAATAAATCACATCTTTCCAATAAATGTAGCGACATTAGGGACATGTCGTAACAGGAAAGAATATTCCGAAAAGAGTTGCAATTTATCGGAAAAAATCCTTAACAAGTTTACTGCGTGAAACTGAGATGACGATTCGATTTTGACTGTTATTCGGTTTGCAGATACAGTTTTTAAGGATTTGACTGTCATTCGGTTTGAATGTGAAGTTATAGACGCGGTTCATTCATATAAGTGTTAATGCACTCTGCAGCATATAAAAAACAAGAGAAAGAAACCATGTGTTGGACATATCGAGCAGTGATACACGTATATTAGTAGCTGGCTTTACTCACGTGGCAGTTTGAAAGTTATCACGCGGTGGACGCGGTGATGACTAGTCGTGGAAGATTTCGGCGACTGCATCTCATAATTAATTTTAAGCGGGTTTGGCTACGACTGAAAAAGAGGCTTTATATGTAATGTGAGAGTTACGTATAATACGTTTATTGTAATGTATTTTTTTATTGTTACCAAGCCTTTAATGTAAAAAACGATTTCACGGAACATTGAAATGAAAAGATAAACAACCCAAAGACGTTTCTAGAAATTCTAATGTAACCCGCCATTTTGTGTTTTTTGCTCCAATGTCGAGCGAGTCCAAAATTAAAGAGTTGGCTCCTGTGCATTCGAATTTAATTATATTTATAACATTTATTATTATTTATTTGTATATTTTTTAATTCTAAGGTTTTGTAAAACCTCGCATGTTTTATTTCCGTTTTTTTAGTGAGATAAGACGCCCTCGTCTGCAAACGCGTGGTCGACGCGGTCGGGCAGTGCGTGTGCGAGGTGGACAAGGAGGTCCAAGTGGAACGACACCGTCACCGGTGGGGATCTTACAGCTTCGTGGTGGTCCTAATGGACTTACCGATCGCATGGAGGTCGTGTTAAGCCCCGCCAGGAGCGACCAGGGCCGCGCAGTATTGACGAGAAAACTTATTTACTTAATTAACACATTTGTGTGAGCTAATGTCAGAGAACGGATAAACCGATTAATTTTTGATTTGGTCATTATGTTCTGTAATAATAATATTTATAAGCGTAAGGGGTAGTTTTTCTGAAGCTGTTCACACAACTCTAAAAATTTCAACAGATTTTGAAACATATGCGCTTTTGTTTGTTATGATTATTGCATACCATTTAAAAGACAACGGTCATCATTCATAAAAAATTCAGCATTTTTCGAACAACTGGCTTAACGTTCGTTTATTGTACCTTTGTTACCATTGACTAAGTCTTTTTTACTTATTCTTATTTATCTGTCAAATAAATGTATGCCTCAGCCGGGAATCGGCACAGGGTTCTACACGGCAGGCAGGGTCACTGCCGCTACCAAATGTTACCCTGTGTTACAAAGTTTGAGAGGACCTTTTTTGGCGCTTATTTTCAGTGCTTGGTTAAGTGTTCGATTTCTAATAAACTAAACACTTGTAACGGCTGAAACTGTGCATGTAATAAGTATGTGGATCATACTAAATTATAAGTTAATAACCTAAGCCACTTAATTCACAGTATTCTTGGAATTGACGTCGAAACTTACCCGTTTTATGTCTCGCCGTTCGGATCGCCTGAATGAGAGTTTGTGTAAAGCATATGTTGCAAAAAAAAATTATAGCGATATGTGTTTTTTTATCGATTAATATACAATAATGTATATTGATGTAAATAAAACAAACACTTTTTGAAAATATATATATTTTTTTTAATTATAACAAATTACATGAGTAAGGGCAGCAAATAATCGCTAATCCGTAATTCATATTAGAATTAAGAATACATCACATGGAACAACTGGACCAATCCTGTTTCTGTCAACTTGTTTCATAACTATTCCAAAGACATAAGTTTTATATACAGCTTTCAAACAAAACTTTACAGATATCTTCGTTTTTAACACACTCGCTGTTATCCCGCGGGACCACTCCGAAGTAGCTCCACAGAGAACTGTATTTGCGTAAATTTCTTTCACACCGCAACGGATATAATTGTATGTTTAATTTTTCTATATTTCATTTTTGTCAAGTAACACGTAACTATCGGTGCGATGGGCCTGTTTTCCTGTTGAATTTTCGTCAAAGGTAAGAAAGAGAAAAAGAAACAGGTTTAAATTATATTCTACAGTTAAAATTTTAACAACAACACCCCTGTATCATTATAACGCCTGGTAAGACAAGTGTCAATTGTCAACTTGAAAATCATCTTTCCAGAATTGAAACGGCGACTGTAACTCAATCGTAAAATCGCCCATCTTAATTGTGTTGTAGTAAGACGAGGAACATTGGAACAATCTCGAGATTAACTGATCTCAGCTTGCCTTGGCCCAAAGCTTCGTTGTGAACTTACTGTACTGTACTGTATTACTGTTTCAATAGATTAATAAAAAATGAGATTATTACGTACCCATTGAAAATATAATATAGTGGCAAAATTAAAAGGTTTCATTTGATGTTAGTCGTCTATCCTTGAGATAAACCAATCTTCTCTGCTGACAGATCACGCTGTTGAAGAACACAAAACAAATTGAGTCAAATCCCGACAATTATCGTGTTTGGTGCGAAAACACCTCTCCCACCTGCTAAGCTGCCATCAACTTCTAGAATAAACCGTGAGACTTTAACAATCCCATTTGTTTAGAGCGTCAGAGAGCCAGTTTAAAAGCGGGATTCTCACTGCCTTATTGGCCAGTTACGCGTCCACGATGCCTTTAGAAATACTAATGTCCAATGCAGCACTGATCACCCACCATACGATGTTCCGTCTATTGGTTTGTCTTTTATTGACAAAAAAAAACAGTAACAATGTCTACTGACCCAGAAGAGACAGGCAGACAATACAGAGAGAGTGCGAATTTTGTGAGCTTGTGTGTATACTTATTTTGCCATTTGAAAGGCACATTATTCCGAATGGACTAAAACGTATGGAATACTATCAAACCTTATCTGTCATTCTATTTGATTGCGATAATTTCAAAAACAATGGCACGAGTTTTCATTCGGTTTTTACCGATAGATGAGTGATGCACAAGAAAAATTAAGTGTAATACATAAGGAAAAATTAGAAAATATCTAATAAAAAGAAGTAACAATTATTTCGGGTGCGATTAATATTTGTGAGCTTAAAAACCAAGTTTCCCTAAGCAAAGCGAGGGCTGAACAGATAACCAGTACTAATTAATATAACGTCGCGATTCTGGTGCTGTGTGTGTCTTGTGGGCAGACATGCGGTTATAATTGCGTAGTTCCCTTCGCCGTTATTTATAGGATTCTACTTTAGTTGCAAATAATACCATGATAGAATGAATTTGTAGAAGGTGAGCCGATAGATTAGTTTTTCTTGTAAATTTTTATTATGCTTTAATCTGCTAATAGTGTAAAGAAATGTTAGCAGTATATTTTAATTTATTCAATATTTTTTTCCTCCTTGTATCCTGTAAAAGGTCATGACAGTAAAGTGTGTACCACAATTAAGTAAAAATTTATCACGCGTCATTTTAATCAAGAAATTATGTTTGATATATATTTATTATTTAATTTCATTTATTTATTTGTTAACAATTTATTCTTGGTATTTAAAGTCACCTTTAATTCATTATTTAATTTTGTCTGTGAAGCAACTCGGGGTACGAGTTAATCACACACAGGCATAATCAAGTAAAATGAACTAACACAAACATACATGATCAATTAATACAAGTAGCTGGTATCCTCCTTAATGAAGGAAGACACATGCTCCACAATGGGTCGCTAATGGATTGAGGCCATACAACCACGGTTGAGATTCGGCTCGAAGGACCAAAAACTTTGTAGAGGGTGCTGGAGTTCCGGATTGGTGAAAAAGAAAAGACGACAAAAATGCTTGGTTGAAGCCGTTTTCGGCAGTTTATTAATCGAACAAAAAAACGCATCCCGATTTTTAGAACAATACCCTGATGCGGTTCACGCTATTTAAAACAATCAATATATGGATGATTACATTGATAGTTTTTCAGATCCAAACATAGCCACAAAAATTATTAAAGAAATTTTATATATTCACAGACAAGGTGGTTTTCATATGTGTAATTGGTTATGTAATGTCCCTTCCGTTCTTAGCGAACTTCCTAAGGAAACCCCTATGACAAGGATATAAGGTTCGAAATTGATAAGCAACCGGAACGGGCGTTCGGGTTGTTATGGTTTCCGCATTCCGATATGTTAGCGTTCGATTTGTCATTGAAACGCATTCCTCAAGATATTTTACTATTTCAAAGAATTCCTAGTAAACGCGAATTACGTTAATTAATTGTTACGTCAATATTTGATATTCACAGTTATTTAACACCGTTTACAATTAGGGGTAAAATTTTAATGAGAGAAACTTGGAAAAGCGACATAAAATGGGATGAAAAATTAAATAAGGAATTGTTTGTTTTATTCCGACATTGGTTGAATAATGCTCTAGAGATTAATAATATTAGAATTCCTAGATTTTATTTTCGAGATTGTTCATTGTATAATAGTAACTTGCAAGAAGCTTACCAACTTTAACTTTATCAGCTTTACATATTTTGCGATGCATCGCCGAGCAGTTACGCAGCCGTTGCGTACTGGCGTAAGGAAAATAGCAATGGACACGTGACAACTGCATTTATCGCGAGTAAATGTAAGGTTACTCCTACCAAACCGATTTCTGTGCCGCGTTTGAAACTACAAGGCGCCGTGCTAGCCTGTAGATTAGCGGACAACATTAAAAGGGAACACCGTTTGGTTTCGAATTATGTTTATTATTGGACAGATTCAATGACAGTTTTATATTGGATCAAAAATCATAGTAGATCGTATAAAGTATTTATTGCTAATAGACTAGGGGAAATCGATAAGTACAGTCGGTCCGACGAATGGCATTATGTACCTACTGCCTCGAACATAGCGCATCTTGCTACAAAAAAACAATGATTACGCGTTGAATAGCGACGCGGAGTGGTTCACGGGACCGTCTTTTCTTCTTCAACCGCCTTCGAGCTGGCCCACTCGTCCAGAAACAGATAATATTAGTGATGAGATATTAAAAGGGAAAACCGTACTTTAAACTTAGAACTAATGCATAAAGAAGAATTATTGTTGTTACGTCACTCACAATCACAGTCGTTTCAAACGGAAATTAATTTATTAAAAGTAAATAAAGAAATCCAACACGATAATCGCTTGCGTTTGCTGACTCCGTTCGTTGATAAAGATGATATTTTGCGAGTAGGCGGTCACATAGGAAATGCTAAAGATGTGGACACTTCAACTAAGTTTCCCATTATTTTAGACGGCAAAGATCACATCGCGCGACTGATTGTTCAGTACTACCATGTCCAGGCTGCTCATTCAAATAATGAAATGGTAGTAAATGAATTGCGCCAGAATTATTGGGTACTGCGGCTGCGGCCCACAGTACGTTCTGTTGCCAACCAATGTTTGATATGTAGGATTAAAAGAGCTACACCTAGTCAACCGCGTCTCGGTGACCTACCTGAATGTAGACTGACTTAACCTCAGAGGCCGTTCACGATGTGTGGAGTAGAACTGTTTGGGCCCGTGGAGACAGCATGCGGTCGACAGAGGTGCCAAAGATATGGCGTTCTCTTCACGTGCCTGACGGTGCGCGCCGTACACATTGAGATGGTGTCCTCACTCCCGACCGACTCCATGATTATGGCACTGCAGCGAATAGCCGCTCGCAGGGTTTGGCCGCACACCGTATATTCAGATAATGGTACAAACCTGAGAGGAGCCCACGCGGAACTTAAGAGGGCGTACCGAGAAGTAGTGGACAACCAACAGCATATAGTGTCTGAAGCTCTTAATCGGGGAGTTCAGTGGAAATTTATTCCCCCTTTAACTCCTAACATGGGTGGAGCCCGGGAGCGCCTTATTCGCAGTGTGAAGACTGCGTTAAGGGTGGTCCAGAAGGAGCGAGCTCCCAAGGAGGAAACCTTCATTACTTTCTTGTGTGAGGTGGAAAACATAACCAACGGGAGGCCTTTAACACAAGTTTCTATAGGCCCACGCGACCCAGAAACACTCACACCTAATCACTTTCTAATAGGTTCTTCATCCAACTTACCACAAGTCTTCGACGACAGCAACTTTTACTTGAGGAAGCAGTGGCGTGTCGCTCAGCGTTTGGCGGATCTCTTCTGGTCTAGGTGGCTGAAGGAGGATCTACCGTGTTTAGGTCCACAAAAAAAGTGGGACCGCGAGGGCACACAGCTGCAAGTAGGCGATCTCGTCGTCGTGGTTGATCCAGCGTCCCCGAGGAATGTTTGGCCGAAAGGAATTATCCAACAGGTGTACCCTGGCGCTGACGGACGGGTAAGAGTTGTCGTTGTTAAGACAAAGAGTGGAGTTAGGAAACGCCCAGCATCATGGTTAGCCTTGTTACTTGATAATGAGTGTCGCCGTGACACTGAGGGGCAGGATGTTGACGACAGATAAACCCGTCTCGATGACCTGAAAAAACACATAACATATTACTCATTAATTTACTTAAATAAACTTATATCTAAGTACTTACCTGTTCTGTGCTGTCCGTCGAGCTTGCACCTGAAAAATAATTAAACCTAAAATCTAGTAATTAAATAAAGCAATAATTATAATAATTTTAATTTTTAGCTAATACTTACCTGAGTGTGATTTATCCTAAAGTAAAATAAAATAAATTTCATCGGATATACTTGGAGATCGATAGGAACCTATATGTTTTCCTAGTCTATGATAGTCGTCTATTAATGTCAATTGTAGAAAAAGATTTTGGGCTCTCTGCAACGGCCCACGCTCGCATGCAAACGTTTTACTTCAACGATCGTCCCAAATATATCCGAAAACGGCTTCAACCAAGCATTTTTGTCGTCTTTTCTTTTTCACCAATCCGGAACTCCAGCATCCTCTACAACCACATAACATAAACAGTTTTACTGATCATGACATCAAAGCAAACTTTAATAATGATAAAGATATAAGTTGTTTTCACAAAGTGTCAAGATTTAACAAAATTTATTACGCCCACTGACATAATAGATACCTATAATTCGACCTTCACATATTGAAGATATCTTGTACGAGCCTCGAAGAAATTTTGTAAGATGAATTGTATCATAAAGTTGATGGAGTACTTGAGTTTTGTTTTTTTTTTTCAATACAGGACTGAGTAGCATTCTTGTAAGGTAACAATATAATAACCGCAGATTTGAAATGCTCTTTTATTACCGGATGTGTAGATGTACTTATATTAGTGTTTTATCTAAACATTTTTGTATATTACGGTAACTTAAATAATCATTTACATCGTCTATAAAAGGTTTAAAGTTAAAAATCGCTTAATTATCCGCAGTGCTAGATCAACTAAAATTTATACAGTGTCAAATATTTTTTTCTACCAACTTTTAAATTAAAACTGACACTAAAAAACACAATAACTGCTATCATAAGTGAACTGAAAACATATTTAAATATTTATATAAAACAAAATATTTAAATATACGATTCAAAGTTTATACAGAAATTTAATACTTTTATATCGATAACTTGATTCTTCTCATGAAATGAACGAATAAAATTTTATAATATTTATTCGAAGTTGATTTTCACAAAAACTTTCGAAAGTCAAACTAAGCCATCAATTCAACAAACCCTACTGTGAGTAATCCATACGTTGAACAAGGATGGTCTAAAGTAATTCACAGTTTTAGGTTACAACTAAGAAAGTTTCTTTTTGAACATCAAAAGAACGAAGGAAACTTGGAACAAGACACAAGTGCTATATAAAAAATAAAAATACAATACACCTCACACGTTTATTTTGAAAATTCAGTTTTATGTGCACCTAATTTATATTCCTGTATATATCTGTCCATATTGTGAATATGCTGCTTCCTCAATTTCCGCATTTGTTTTTTTTTGTTTATGATATTTTTTTTAAGTTCTGCAGTATTCTTTACCTTTTTTTTCTTAATTTATTAGTGTAGATAATTTTAGTAGTAACAGTTGTTAACATTTTCAAACCTAGTACCGTGACGTCACCCTATGGTCCCTGCGGAAGACCAGCGCTGGTTGTTTTCGAACTTCCAGCTTAATGCTGAGCGGGGTCCCTTTTGTTACGTCAGCGGCGTGCACAGGACTATGACACTGGGTATGCGGCGGAGTACTCGGTGACAAAAACTTTTTCTTTTATACATTTTTAGCATAGTCACAGCCACGCGACGGATCTCTAAGTAACTCTCTAACCATGTCAACAGAACAAGTCTTAGATGTACTTACTATTCATGTACATCTTCTACGGCAACGCAGACAAAACAGCGATCGATCGTCGCGGCGGAAGAAATTCTAATAAGTGAAATAATAAGCTAAAATATTATGACTACTCACCTAGTCAGCTTCAATTTCCACACGTTCAAGGTTCCGGCTACTTGAGATTACTACATCACCTAATCACCTATCACCTAACACAAACATCACAATCAAATAACATTAAAAAAAATCAACAAACGCACTAGTAAAACCAAATCACTACAATTACTATAGAAACTCAGTAATAAACTTTCAAATGTTAAAATTAAAAATCTTTTAAGAAAACTATAAATATACTGGCGCAAACAAAATAGTAAACAATGCTTATCACATGAAAAAAAATTAAAATGGTCCCTGCGAAACACAAAACATTTCTGCTATTTTAAGAAATAAAACCTTACTAAACAAAAATGCATAATGTACACAAATGATTTATTAGTCTTTTTACGTCTATTATTTTTATTCGGATTATAGGCAACGAACATTTCCGATTTACTCCCGACCAACTGCCAAACTTCCGTAGCCTGCCGCATGAGTCGCGGCTAACCCCGGCTTTCGAATGCAAACGCACACACGTTTGCGAACTGTGCACGGACACCTAAATTTCTTTACATGCGTGAACAAAACTACTGCCGAACGCGATGGCATGCCTTGATACATTATTTTGCAGCGCCGATTGCTTGTCGCCAAACGTCTAGCAAACATAATGTTTGTGTGCTTGCAATTTATAAAATATTAGACGTTTTTAAGTTATTATATTTTGTTTATTCATTTATTTATTATTAATTAAAGTAATCTAAAACGTACGAACGTTTTATTAAAATATCTGTGAATGGCAAGTAAAGCACTGCATTTCTGCCTACAAGGAGCGCACGGCCCTGTGTGACGTGCACGCATATGAAATTAAATATAATATATTTTACGAATGTGTTTCATGTATATGTAAGGTGCACCTTGCAATAAAACGTTCTTCTTTCTTTCTTTCTTTCTAATTTTGCGATTACCAAACACCTACCCTGATACCGATTGCGCCAGCAGTCACTGAACTTGATCGATCACTTAACATCGACACGAGCTGTCGGGCTATGAGCACTTCGAAATTATTACAACCACCTTTGCATAAGTGCAAAGTCTTTTTGAACAGTCTGTGTTATATTTTGAACAAGGCCAAGCAGAAAATTGTGTTAACAAAAATAGCTTTGACCTGCACTTTATCGCCGGTAAAGTTTTCAGATATATTTGTCAAGCGAAGTCATTTAACATGAAAATGACTGAAAGAGAATGTCGCATTGAACTTTATTCTGTGATGAATAAAACTTTAGAATGTCGCTTGCTTATTTGATATTTAATCGATAAAATGAAATCCGTAGCATCTGTTATTCGATCCAGAGACTTATTCATCAAAGTGTTAACCGTAAGTAAGTGGTCAGTTTCAAGTGGACGTTTGCAATACTAAGGACATCAATATTGCGACGCTGGTCAAGGTGGAATTTCATTAATTATTATTATTCCTTTGTTATTGTAAAAATAATTTAGCATGTTATACCTTTTTTTTTCTTTTGGAGGGGGGGATACCTTCAAAAGATATCCGGTGCCATGGGAGCGACGCCGGAATATATGGGATTTTTACCGCATTACCAGCCGCCCCCC
>PDGT01000047.1:755854-780959 GCA_003671415.1 Megathymus violae | reverse complement strand
GCTGTCCTTTCTGGAGTCGCTGACTGGACGGTTCAAGCTCCCGCCGTAGCCTCCCACAACCCCGGAAGCCCCCTTTTAGTCGCCTCTTACGACAGGTAGGAGATACAGTAGCCCTAATCTGGTCCCGAGCTACAGGGATAGCACGTTATACCTATTTAAGCGTCAACTAGATTACTTCAAAAAAGTTTAATGAACTAACATAAATAATTAACACAATCTGAAACTTAAATATAGATAAAATCTATCACCTGATATTGTGTCGTCATTTCTCAAGGTGTTTTATTATTTGCGCGCCAAATATTTTTTCCGTAAAACTTTCAGTATACTTAATTTATATTCTATTTTAGAAGAAGTTTTATCTTACGTTTATAATGTATATATGTAAATAATATATGTAATATATATATATACATATATAAAAGCATTTAGTTATTCGCTATCAATAAATTGAATTAATGATTTTTTGCCCCAAGTTGGGCGCCAATTTTAGGCTACCACACACCTAAGTATTATGCTATTCTAAATGAACACAAGCAGAACTCTTGTAAGCAAACAATGAATTTCATGAGCCGCAGTTAAACAAAATTTATTCCTTAAATTGGAAACAAATGGGTGGAGGGTCATCCATTTATATACGTCACGTTGTTCTATTTACGGCAGCTAAATTACAGACTCAGGTTTTATCGACTTTTCCATGAATAGTATCTATATCAGTATCAATCACAATCTTAAATGATTAAAGTTGTGATAATTGTGACTGTTATTAAATAAATACCTTTTTTATAATAGAATCATGACAACCCAAAGGGTGCTGTACAAGTTTATCATATATAAAAAGGTTCACATAACATCATAGGTAGACTACCTACTTCGTTGAAATGAAATCGTTTTCATTACGTTTTGAATAATCGATATTACTTCACACGTTCCAGCAATATTGTCTAGAATGCTTTCAATACAAAATATAACAAGTTTTCATTTTTATTCGCTTTATATTAGCTTCACTTGTATCTATGTATGTATCTATCTATGCATGTATGAATGTAACGGAACCTTTGAATTACATTATAATAAATTTCAAAATGTCCAAATCGTTTAAAATTTTGCATACATGAAACCGATGACAATATGATGACTTAAAGTATGATTTTCTCATTAATCTATCACAAAAAAATGTCGTCATAAGTTATAGGTTATATGACGGCTGAAAAGTGACACATGGTAAACATTGTCGGATATTCTTTAGTAATAACTTTTCACACACATATTCTGTGTGTGTGTTTGTGTGTATGAGTGTGTGAGTTTTGAACTGTAATTTTAATTCATATTTCTACGAATGCGTGTTTTTAGTTTTTTAAACAATATTTTATTAAATAAATATAGACAACTTCTGCTATGATGAAACAATTTAACAATTAAATACTTTCATAACACTGAATGATTAGTGAATGTGTGAATACATATTATTGAAAATGTAATAGAGTCTATTAGCAAACGCGCTCTCGTAGCGAAAAGCTCTTTAGAAAGAACCTCAAACAAGTCTAAAACTAGTCTGATTCGTCAACTAATGTACGACGTGAGTAAACCGTTATATTTTTTGTAACGAAATGTTTTCTGAAATGGAACTATAAAGTTTAAAAATGATCAGAAAATGTAGGTTTTCTTATCATCATTTAATACTTGATAGGTAATTTTATAACATGTAAAACATTCACGTTCCAAAATATAGACACAATTTGAAGGGTTGCTTTGCATTTATTAAATAATACAGAATAAATAATACTGTTGGTATCCTATAAAGGAGTGACACTAAAAAGAACATCTTTTAAATTTGCTTCTGAATCCCGTGTGTGTGTAAAGATGTGTGAGTTAGTCTGTGAGCACAACAGGTGTGGACAATTCGGCATAACCATTCGGCGGCGAACGCCGTGCCTGCCGGACGTCGCCTATTGCTACTAATCGCTGTTCAGAGCGGGTCGGTTACTCGAAGTCCCAAACTTCTTCAAAAATAAATTTGAATTGAATGTGCACTTTTTTATATGTGTTCGTGTTGATACATTTATAGTATATTATGCGAAAATAAATCGAAACGTGTTATGTATATGACCGGACGCGGTGTTGTTGCTATAAGGTATGCACATTTATTTTTTAAATTTGTTCAATATTAGAAATTGAGTATAAAATTATTATATTTATTAAGTTTTAAATAAGGAATTAAAAACTACACATAAAAACTGTATATTGTCTATATATTTTAGTAATATATCTCAAATGAGAGCACTGATACATTCTTCACCACTTGCGTTCGAATGGATTTATACCTGGTCATAAGAAAAAAAAAATTACTTCAGTTCTAACATTCATACCCAATTTTCGGTTCAGATTTTCTATTTGGTTGGTGTTATTTAGAATCTGTAAAATTTTAATTAGGTATAATTGTTGAGATTCAACTTGTTTGTCATATATTCTAAGCTCAAAATTCTATAGTTTCATTTATACTCTAGTCTTCTAATGGTAGTTTATGTCCATTTGTAAGCTGGATTATCTCTGGATCGATTTTAAGGTTTATGTTTGACATACGGCAAGTCAGAACTGCGTATTTAAAAAATCTGTTATTTATGATTTACGTGTATATGAATCAATTGAAAAATGTTGTACTGAAGAGCAATAAATACTCAAAGTGATTTATATATGATCATAAAATTGTAACATATTTCACTGCTTTCGGAGTGAAGACCGTGGCCCGTGGAGTTAATAATCTTCAAACGTAATAAACAAAAAAGTTTGAAATAATAATACAGCCAAAAGCTGATGCTGCATCCATCACTCATAATAAACAGAACTTCATATATACCAATAAAACTGTAACGAGGTCGAATTTGGACACTAAATATTTTTTGAAAATTCAATCTACATAAGCACCGTAGTCAGTACAAAGGACAAACCATATTGTTTAGACAGTACTGTATCACGCGAAATCCACCCTACTGTTGAATTTGAATTTTGGCATCTTTACTTAGAATGTTTATTTAACTGATGGATTAATATATAAAATACTTTCTATTACAAGAAAAGTATTAATAATTTTGGGATAACATGTTAAAGTTGGTATGGAATATAAGTCCTGTTAAGAGATTAGTTCATCATTATTTTTGATGCTTTAATGGATCTATTTTAGACATGGACTTTAAAGAACCCCTGATCAAAATTAACAATAATGACTCGAAATGCAGTGAGAGTGATTACTAACCAGAAATAGAAAATAAAGTAGAAAAAGAACGTGCGCAACACAGAAAACCTAACAGTTCTCTATATTCTCAATAAATTTTGACATTTGCCTACCCGCATTTAGGTGTAACAAACTATGATGATGCCAACCTTTTAGTGATATATAATTGACTGTGGCATACAATATTAATTTAAATCAACTCATATGACGTCATCTAGCAGTCCTTTTTAAAAGACGAAAGTAAATATAAAGGAAATTAAGTCGTACATAAGAATTTGGTATAGTCGAACAGAGTTAAAAATAAATGTTTCAAACTGTAATACATCTAACTGTCTTGAGGTTGCTTTGAAAAGCCTTCAATGACCCTATCTACCTATATGGATGTTTTGAAGAAGCCTACATATCCGAGTTCTGCTGTAGCAATATTATTATTTGTTTAAGCAAAACTAGTGACTCTTTCATGGGTAGATGTGTAAATATTTATAATAAAATTCCATTAAAATTGACAGAAATGCCATATTGTAAATTTAAAACTCACGCCAAAGGCGTTCTTATGCGGAAAGGTTATTACAAACTTGATGATTACTTTCAGGATAAGACTGCTTGGACATGAGTTGAATATTAAGCCAGTTTAAGTGCGTTCTGTAATTGTGAGTAGGAAAAAAAAAACTCCTCGGGAGTTTCTTGCCGATTCTTCTTCCGAGACCACTCACAGTAGGGATTTGTTGAAGCGATGGCGTAGTTTGACGTTCGAAGTGTTTATAAAAATAAAACATTATTTCATTTCATTTCATTCCACTGTTAATAATAAATCAGGTTCTAAATTGTGTGTGATTGAATGGGTTGTATTAAAAATTTTTTGTATTGCCATTTTTATCTCGTTGATGGCCAATGTCAAGTATCAATTAAGAACGCTCTAGTTATGTACCTGAATGCGATTTCGTAGCTTGTGAATTAATTAACGAGTGCGAGTGGCAAAAATTCAACAGTGCTTCCACACTTTGAAAATAGATTTAGCGATCAATAGAGGCTGTTAAATGTATCACTCGTTAAAAGTTGTTAAGCTATAACGGTAACATTCGGGCGGTTAACAGACACAATAAGTTGTTCACTAACTACTTCAGCCGTTCATACTGGAAAAGGACAGTAGAATATGCTTCAAGCCTCCTAAATGAGGAGAGTTCTGTATCCTGCAGTGGGCTACTATTGAACAAACCATTGAATGACAATTGGTTTTAGCATAAATAAAATCTACTTTATTACCCATAATTTGCGTACACACCCAGTATAGATGCTAGCAATCTCTCATAGTCCACTGCTGAACAGAGGCCTCCTTTAATTAGCGCCATTTTGACCAGCCCCCGGCCCTCGGAATCCAACGGCTCCCTCGCGTTTTGTTCAAGTCATCAATCCGCAGGTCAAGGGAAACCTGCGATTCTTTTACCAAGGCGTGGATGCCATTCGAGGACTATTCTTCTTCTTCCAGTATCAGTTCTCTGAACGATGTGCCGTGGCCATTGCCACTTCATGTTATTGTTATTATTTGTGCATTGCTATGTTAAAAACTCGTGATGTACACATATTATGTTTTATTAGTAACTGGTGGCCCGCACCGACTTCATTCCTATGTCTATTCGGAATAACGTGCCTTTAAAAGGGTAAAATAATTTTTCACCTTTTCGTCGTGGTTCCGGAGATTACTTTCCGCTTATACACTTAGGCATTAAATTCGCACTTTCTCTTTAAAATATTAATATAAACTACCATTTTTGTTGTGCATTGTATTAATGTATCACTTACCATTACGTCAGCGTAAGTGGATAAAGCGGCGCAATAGAGCTTTTTCTTCTGACTTGTTTTTTAAATGTAAATGTTTCTTATTGTGTCTATAAACTTATTACTACGGAAGTAAAATATGACCTATACCACTCAGAAATAATGTTGCTATCTACTGGTGAAAGAATTTTTAAATCTGTTCAGTAGTTCCAGAGATTGGCCCTTAAAAACGTACATAGAAACTCATAAACTTTAACCTCTTTGTAATATTATTAGTATTACTAGTAGTGAAGTAGTATATTAGTAATTCGTATGAGGTTTTGTTTACTTCTTATTTTACTTTGTAATAATTTTGAAATATTAATTAAAGAAAGAAAATATCTACTAATCTTTCAATGTACTTTTAAATGTATTTCAAATGATTTACGCATAAAGAATAATTTGCTCATTTTTTTATTTCACAACTATATGTATGTCTCATAAATACGAGTAGACCATAAATTATTATTCATATCGCGTTTTTCATCTTTCATCTTAGTTATTTCAAAATATCTATCTCAAGTAAACACCTATAATAAATATTAAAATTTTACAATGTGTCGTTCAAAATATATTTTTTAACTCAAAAATCGCTAACATTAACACCTGATGGTAAGAGCCAAGTGCATTTTGATGATAAAAAAAACTAAAGAAAAGCTTATTTTCTCTGGATTTAAAGTCATCAAAATTATAAAAAGACGGGAACATAATATGTAACAAAAATGTAATTTGTTTGGACCTTTTTAAAAGTAGCTACTTTGCTAATTAAGCTCTTGACTTAAAAATGAAACATTGTCCACGGTTTGCGTACAAAAATATTTGTTAAAATGTCTGTAATTAAAAGTTAGCGACATTAAAACTTTATCAGAAAAAAAATATTATTTCATTGCTTGGACCATTTTTCATATACCATCAATTCTTTAAGTAACCCAACCTCACTGAACTTCTGGAAGGACATTCGTTACATAAGCTCCCAATAGCTATGTAGTGAAAAGGCTTTGGGGGGTGCAGGAGGCTTCATGGATTTTGAATTCAAGCCATTTTGTCCTGTTCGTAGTGCCTGGTACTGACTAATAAATGGGCCAAAAGACTTATGGGATTTACGTTAACTAGTCTAACCAAAACGGTACATTTGTACTGATGATTCGAGTTCAAATTGTTCACGCACCTCTAATTTTAAAAATTATGAACCTATTACAAATGATTTATTACGTGCTTCAGTGACGAAATCATTTGAGTAGACTTGCACCTGTGAATTGCCAAAAGCATTGTGAGATTAGTATCAAGCTCAGCAAAGGGACAATAAATATTCAAATGATTATGATAACGAATGAACTACCAATCTACCTATTTTTCCAGTTTTCCTTAGAGTACCTAGCAATTTATAGAGGTAAAATAAACTTCAAATATTACACAAGTGTATTTGATGTTGGCATCTATTTCAAATCCTAAAAACAAAAACAGACAATGCCTTATTCTTAAGTCTCAGACCTTCCTCGTTACGGGATACAGAACATATACATATCGGAGATGGTCATTAGTATACACGTGAAACGAAACCCAGCACGATATCCGAGTGATAGCAGCACCGCCGCGAAGACGTCGATACTCGGCTAACATCGTGCTACAACAGAGCCTAGCTAGTGGAGTGACGCCGGATGGAGCCTCAGTTTACATTCTGTGGTCGAAGAGATCGGTTCCTTCGCACTAGGAACTGTTACTTGTTTCGTTTGCCCGGTGTGAAGTGTTTGTTAACAATGAATTAAAAGGGTTGAACGATTATACGTCCACGCTATGTTCGACAATGCTGCTACAACTACTGGCATTGCCGACATACATTTTAATGGGTAATAATGATGATGATGAATATCCATTTCAATATTAATATCAGGAACAATCGACCACCGTAAATTCATGCTCTATAAAGTACAAATGAACTGCGCTGAAAGCTATTTAATGATATCTGTTACAAAGTGTAGCGAAACTGAATAAATTTTAATAACAGCAGTGTGTCGTTTTTAATGATACAGTTTTTAAGTTATATATATACACTTGAGTGTAAATATAATGGTTGGTTGAATGTAAGAGGTTTTGTGCAATCTTGAATATAACCTATGTCCTCCCCTGCTAATGATACACCTTTCTGCGCAACGGACAAAAGAATGGCGCTAGATTGCGTTAAAGGTCGCTGGGAAATGTATAATATAGACGATACCGAGTATGGTGCTTAAGTTCTTTAGCTGAATATTTATCTACAACTTGCCATCGACAATCAACCTTGAAATGGTTTACGCGTTTCAGTTGTCATTTTAAAGCCAATCAAGAAGTATGCTCACCGCCTCTTTATCGGTTAGAAAGACGTTTGATACGCCTTTGGTTTGGGTTTCATAAAATTACCATCATATGTCATTATCATGCCATCATGTACTCGACGTAAAAAGGGAATGGCGCGTAGGTGATCTTTCGGTATCAGTCTTCCGATTTCACTTACACACCTGCTAATGGGTGTAATAAGTTTTGTCCATTCAAGTCAAAGAAGACCGTGGCCTATCTTGACGGGCCACGAACAAGGTAAGAGGATGAATTCTCATCTATACCAGTAGGTAACTAAGCTTTATTTATATATGTATGAACGTGTAGGTATGGCTGGCCTATTTGATATGAAGGTCACAAAGTTATAAGTACATATATAATGAAAAACAATGTTTAAAGTAAAATTATTTTTGCCTCTATATCGATTAAAATAAACTACATTCAAGTTTTCTAAATTATTCAATGAACAAATTGGGCCTTATTATAGTTTTATTAGTAGAGATAAAAAGAGTTATAGCAACTCACTATTTTTATAATTATCTTCAATATATGGGTTGGAATCTGATGCCATTACCTTGGTTGTTGACAAACCAATGCAACACAGGCAGGAGATAATACATTATATTAGCACCGGATATTACAATAAGTATTTACAACTAGTTATCGATATTAAAATTATCTCCGAGCACAATATACGACGTTACATCCCTTCCACATCTGGATCGTATAAGAAAAGCATAACACGTAGTGTTTGCGAATTGTTGCTAAGTTAAAAGTAACTTAACAAAGAAACGAATGATTGTATTAACTATTCGTACTATATAAAAAAAAAACACCATAAAACAAAGCGGGTTCTACTCGCTAAACTCAGTTTATAACATGAAACCGAAAATATTATGAGTCCGCTACATGTTTACCTCGATTTCATTTATATTGTGTTTGTCTTTGAGACTATAACACAGACGGAATGAAGTATGTGTCAAAATTATAAAACCCCAAAAGTAACAGTTTCTAATAGTAGAAATTTATGTACATTTCTTCTACTTTATTAAAAGCTTCGAGAATCTAGGTATTCTCGCTGTTATTGTTGTGGCGTGTACGAAAGTACGATTGTTGAGAGACTGAAAAAGTCAATGAATATTTTCATCCAAAAACAATATCCAATAATAATAAAATAAAAGTACAATTGTTTGCTTATTTAATGATCTTATTATACCTTAAGGAGCAACTTTGACAAACGATGTCATAAGCACCTAAATAACTCTCCAAACTGGAGAATATCAGAATATTAATAATTACAAACAATAATACTTTGTCGGCGGTTGCCTTGAAATTACGCCGTAACTCATTAGTCATGACGGGAGTTACTCTTATTAAGTCTCTGAGTATCTTATCAAGATCTTACAATTATTACAAATTGATAGTAAAGAATGTACTACTATGTGTGTGTCTGTCTATATATGTATTCTAGTATTTAGTATTATGTACTTACATTTATTTTTAATAAGTATATTTTTGCCCTCTTTTGTAACAAGATTTATTAGGCCGACGAGGAATTCATTATAGGATCACAAAAAAATAACGCTCTAGAAAAATCGTCGGTATAAAAATTTAGAAACACTAAAGACTACCAGTAACATCGAAAGAGAGTGGCCTTACAGGCGAAACCATATACGTTGATCCGATCAGATGCGGACAGCTCTTGGCACCACTTACCATGATGCCTTAAGAGTCGTGGAAAACAGATCCAAACCACGTGAAGTTATGAAGAAGTTCAATGATGTTCGCGACCCTCAAAACTGAAAACGACAATACTTAGAGATAGAGAAATGAGAGAGAGAGAGAGAAAGATTTCTTAGGAAAAGAAGTTAAGGCCTTGTACGTAACTTCCAGACTTAATCGTTAGTCTTATGCGCACATTACGTTACAGTTCAAAGTAAGCATGAAAAGTGTAATTTATTTTGAAGTGCAATTGTGATCAGAAAAACTATACTTCGTCTTATTTTATTCTCTAGCATCTTTTTAGTTTGTAATTCCGTAGTGCTTTTTCATTTTACACAATTGTTTCGCTGTAGATGTATAAATGAGTGCAATTGAATAGAAATTAAATTTTAAACACCATTCCGTTGTTCTACTTGGAAAGTGAATGGAGATGAGCTATGTTTGCAGAAACTATTGAGTGATATTATTCAAATAAGGATCATCTTTTGTTTAAATTCAACTCGTTGCTGGATAACGATGTCTTTGATTGTAAAATATACATTTTATCTATATATCTTTGTTATCCCAAGCTATAGTGTATGTAAATTAGTTAGTAAATAGTCTTACGTGTTATTATTAAGAATAAAATTGTAATGTCGAATTCTTATTATGCTAATAGATAGTTGATTCAATTACAAATATTATTATATTTATGAATAATGAAAATTAGACATATGGTCTAGATTATAATAGCGTTTGCCAATAACATATTTTTAAAATTTCATTTTGAACTTAATAATATTTCCCAAAAATATACAGAAGGCACTTTTTTATATATTTTTATTGTCGTATCTGATACACCTATTATAACTCTTTCTATGCGCATACGAAACTGTTTCTGAATAATTTGTCCATAACTAATCTGTATGTCATGCACTCTATTCAAAATATCGCAACTTCAACCAAATAAAGAGTGGTAAACGATAATAATAAAAATATTTTTGCTAGTACTCTTTTAAATTATATGTGCTCTGAAAAGTATACTGATCATATAATTCCTCCTCCTTGGGTCGTTCGCTCATTGCTGGACATCGTGATGGTTGCTTCCCGTTTTCTTCTTCACTAACTTCCGCCAATTTTTGTGGTCAGCAACACAACGGATGACAGCACTCAGGTCTTAACGTCCAGTTGTTCGAACAGTTGGTCAGATCTCTTTGTCTCATCTATCAGGTCTCTTTGGAGTCCGACCACTAAATCTCTTGGCGTCAACCTTTCCGATTAGCATTAGCAAGTTATCGCCGGGTTTTCTAGCGGTATGCCCGAAATATTGGAATATACTCTGAAGACATAAACCGGAGAGTCTCAAGTAGGTCTTAATATCACTTCAATCCCTACAGTAAATATGAATGGTAGTAAAGTTCTTTTACTGTTTGACTGTGGCTCAACTCGTAAAAATCAACCGTGAAGTAGTATTTTTTGTAACGGGTTTACGCTTCCTTTTTAGCTGACAATAACGGTTACGTTCTAGATATTGAAAATGTGCATGAAAGGAAGTGACCGCATGGCCTGTTGTGCGGATAGCAAAGATAGAAATGCGAAATTTGCAGCTTTCTTTCATATGGTATTTTAATAAGAAATTTATATTATTATTTCTTGTTTATTACCTATATGTACTTCTTTTAAATTGCCATTATAAGTGTGCATCTTAACATTTTGCTTTACGTCTTTTTTCGTTCTCTATTCCAAGGTACAGCCGCAGCTTGTGAACCATTGTGTATTTGAATTATTTCTGTTAATATGTTTTGATGCAATAAAAAAGTGTATTATATTGTATATAAGTAGTCTGCTTTATAACCCAAAAGTAGTTGTATCTCCCAAGTGTGTAGAAACAACGGTGGAACTAACTTTATAACAATCCATTAGTAGGTCGCTGCCCCTTTTTCAGCACTAGGCATCACAACCTTTTAGAGTTACCTCTTCCGAATACCGCCCAAAACCAATACTGCCCACTGCTGGGCACAGTTCTCTAATCACTCTTCCTTTGAAAACTTTGTGGAGAACTCTAAAGTGTTCTACAAAAATAAAACAAGTGTTCTACAAATATAAACACAAAAATCTTGAGCACCGATTATAATAATCTCAGATTTTCCAGTTTATACTCTAGACGACCCCTTGACCGACATTGCTTTAGGTATACTGACAACGGATACAGAGTAATTAACCGACGGATGAGGATGCTCCGTGTAGATACTTAGGTTTTATAGCGGCACTTAGCTGCCGTAGCGATTGAACACAACAGCTGTCTATGTAATTAAACCGTAATCCTATTTATTTATAGATCTTCTGTTGTTGATTTCTACTGAATGGCCCTAATTTCCAAAACCAACAAACTCATTTATTTTACATATATCCTATTGACACGACAATGACGTCTGTCATTTTGATGTAAAACGTCATACCGGAAAAATCCTTGTAAAGTTCAAAAAGTTTAAAAAATTCAAAACGTAATACTCGCACTTGTCATTCGTCAGAATAAAATTATTAACGCACTTGTTAATTGTTGGAATAGAGTAATTAATACACTGGTTAATCGTCCGAACAGAGTAATTAACGTACTTAATAATCGTCCGAACAGAGTAATGAACGTACTTATTAATCGTCTGAATAGAGTATTTAACACAGATGTTAATTGTCAGAAAAAAATAATTGACGCCATTGTTATTCGTTAATATAAAATTTTATGGAGTTTGTTTGTAATTGCGATCTTTTGTTTGCATTCCCAAATCTTACAACACTATGCTAGGAAAACTATCATTATCATTATTTTGTGTAGTTTTGTTTAGAAATTTCCAACTGCTGGGCTCGAGATTTTCTTCCACAATTTGAGAGTTAAATTTATAGCGTAGAAACGCTGTCCAAGTGCGGATTTATAGCTATTTATACCTTTGAGTGCGTAAACCACGATAAGTAAATTTTTGAGGATACAAATTTCCTTATAATATTTCCTTCATTGAAGCAAGTGACAATCAGTTTCTAATTCCTACATAATTTGAAGTGGCAATTGAGATTAAATTACATGCAGGCTAAATTACTTATACTTATAAATTACTTAGACATGTAATATTGAAAATGTACACAACATAAAATTAATTAAAGTATTTATTCAGTGTAATAATCATAATCAAAATAGAATCAGTCTCAATGTGTTATAACATTGACTTTAATTGTATTTATTCATTATTTCACAATTATTATTATTTTAGTGCAATCTTTCAAACACTATGACTACTTGCTTGAACTATCACACTGAGTGAAAAATAGATGAAGCTAAAAGAGCTCAACCGACATTTCATATCGTATTTGGGTGACAAACAAATTATTTAAGTGACGACACACAGTGTAAATGGTATAAGTCAAAATGATTTATGTTACATGTCAAAAAATTAGCATTAAGGAAAACGCTTTAAACGTTATTCTAATAGACTGTTTATCTGGGAACGGCAAATTTGTTTATATCCAGGGTCTTTATATTATTGTATGGTTAAAATACACTACCGAAAAACAAAATGCAAATTAGGACGTCGGATAATACACTACCAGTTTCCAAAGTACCCAAAAAGTGTATTGTTTGAAACGTCAAAACAGTGCTCCGATTTAAACAAATCCGAAATTATTCGGCGCGGAAAAATTCGCTGATTGCGAATATATTTATATGTAACTCAATATCGCCCGAAATAACGCTTAAACTAAAAAGCCTTTCATCTGTTGATATGATTTCTACCTATAGATTGACTGACTGGGGTGAAAGGTTTAGGCATAAAACTTTAAAAAAATATATAAAAAGCGTGATAAAAGTGAAGGCTCTATTAATATTTGTGAACGCAAAAATTTAATTCAGCGAAGTGAGGGTAGGCTATTAGTAGATATTAAGTAAAATGAGCAAGAAGCGATCATTACTGCGCTTCCTAATTTTCAACCTAATAACCTATAATAAACATAGGAAAAAATTGTACAATACTTCTCCACCTCCTCTTATTACATTGCGCACAAAAATTTGTAACAAGTCTTTCTTTCAATTTCCACAGAAAATGAAAAATACTCCTGCATTCATTTCCAGTGCGAAAACTTTTTTGCTCAAGCTCGATTCCAACTTAAGTAGTTTTTTCATACTTGTATTTTTATGTAAACAACATATTCCTTGGACATTTTGCTATACTATGCATTGTCAGCAATTCGTAAATCTACTATTACATTCTCAGAGGTTTTTCGGGTGGATTATTCGGCAAGAGAATCAAAGGGACCGCTACGGCGTCATTTATCAAACCCATGGCTGTGTAATGGATTTATATTTCATTTATTTATCATTTGTCTTATTCTAGAGCTGACTGAGACAACTAAATTAAGGCAAGCGTTGCTATCCAGCGTTTCGCAAATAATGGCTTGTGAACAGGCACGGAGCCATGAGACTAAAATACCATATTGCATCATTATATAAATCTCAAATAGCCAAGCAAAACATAATAATATTAGGTAATGTTTACAAACAATTCAGTTTTAAAAATGTCATAAATACATATCATCATCACAATTATTCCAAAAATTGTAACCTAAACGTTATCTATATACCGCAACATAATGATAATAAAAAGGAGTATCGGTAATTTCGAAATTAGTCAACATGAATAGACAAATGCTTCAAAGTTTTTCCTTAAATTATTATCTAACAATCTCGAGGTGTTTGGGTCTGAACCTTTTTACGAACTCATGATTTCACAACAGAATCAAAGGGTCTGTCAAGCCGCTATTTATCAAATTCCTGCTTGTGACCTGTAAGGGACGAAATAAATCCTGTATCATGTCTGGAGTAAACAGAAAAACAGCTGAACTGTGGTAAATTCTTAAATCTTTGCGAATTTAAAGTAATTAAAACAGAAACACTCTAAGTTAGATGGCTCTTTTTAATTATGAGTGTTCGTTCGAGTTTAGTAACTTAAAGCGCAGTTAGTAGTTTGATTTTTGACTGTTAGTGAGAAAATTTCTCCAGCACTTCCAAAAAGTGCTGAGAAAAACAAAGTATTTCCTGAGACTTAAGTATTATTGTTTGATATGGCAAAGGAGGCTTAACTTTACCGGAACAAGAACTACATTAGTCCTTCATCAATACAAGCTGAAACATATTAGTGGAACACATTACGAGGAAATACCCCTATTTTGCTGTAAAATGCGAATTTGTTAAAGCCGATTCGAAGGCAAATTTTCTGTTTCTAGCGTGCTCGTGATCGTAGATTTTTTGAGAATTCTTGACAACCAAATGTGACGTAAAAAGCGTTCTTTTATTCTTTGGAATTCTCTTTGGAACAATAATATTAACTATTGATAAGTAAATTGTCGTAAAATATAATAACCCGCATCGTCGTTTAAAGAGAACGGCTCAGGTTGGTCACACTTGCTCCCGAACTTGATACGGCGCATCCCTTTATCTCGGTAGACGGTATAAATCAATAATTTATTTCATAGATAACATCTTCAAACCGTATTCGTTAGATAAACGGCTTTCTCCTTTAGGATAAGGTTACCCTTTACCAGCTGGGAAAGTATCTGAGATTCATTTAAATTTCCACAAGGAACTCCTGACAATCTCTCATTTAGATTACTCAGTAACGCGGCTGGCCTGAAGGGCATATTTACATTAATTTGTTCAAGTTTTTCTACTGTTCGATTTACCTACATTTTAATATACTCTCCATCCATCTTCTTTCGACGACCAGTAAAACGTCCGCACAACAGTTGTTTCTAAATAAGAGACAAACTGGTTTATATATAAACGAACAGTTGCACATAGAAAATAAAAATTTAACTTAGATATCTCAATTTTTTCTTTTTTTTTACATAAAAAAGGTAATGCTTGACAACTATCCCAGCTGATGGTAAGTGGTGATGAAGTCTAAGATGTTGAACACACTAACATATAGATAGCCTAAACACTCTCTCTAAGTAGCCGGGAACACCGACGCGGGCAAGTTATTCCAGCCCTTTGCAGTGCGCATTATAAATGAAGACGCAAACCGCTCATCTCTCTCTGTCGAACACACACACACACATACTCACACACACAATCCATTCGCATACATATTTATATGTGCCCACGTACACCGATATAGTTGTAATTACCTTTGTTATTATGTTTATTTTTTGACAAATTCTCCCTGTTAGCATTGCGCACACCAGTTGCGCGCTCTGCCCGCACGAGCGTACTGAGAAACTTTACTTCACAGCGCAGTGAAACTGAAATCATTTCGCGAAGTTTCTCAACTCTTTTGTATTCCGAAAAATTGGAAGTTAATTAAAGATTTCTATTTTACTCCTCTTTTCAATATCATTGTGTCTGATAAAATTACTGATAATGTATAGAATAATATTCCTATACAAAAATATTATCATCTGTGTATACAGGGTGACTGAAAATATTATAATCTTCCGTTAGATGAATATAGGGGAGGTAATTTGCAACCAAACTACCCCTTATGGCCCCTATGAAATTTCAACCATTTTTTAAGTCGTTTTCAAAGATTGTTAAACTGTAGGCTGTAGCTTTTACCCCTCATGTAAATGAGGAAATACGCTCAGCTGTCACAAAAAAAAAAGAGATTGTAATGATGGTGACGAATGTGATGATAATGATATCGATAACGGTAATGATAACAACAACGATTAGGTAGATACCTAATAGACTTGTAAATAACTTTGGACTACGGTTATGTTCTATACTATACAGTTATATTATATATATATATATATATATATAATATATATACAGTTTTATTCTAATTCAAAATCATTTCATAGTTTAGGTATTTTGTAAATAAACTTATGCACGTAATTTTTTTGTTTCTACTACCATTTTGAAAATGTGCTATAAATATTATATTATATTTAAATTGTACATTGTGTAGAAGTAACGGCGAATGAAACTCCTCAGCACATCTTTTAAAATTTTTGGACTACAATTATACATACACTCTTTATATAATTTAAATCAATATTGACGTAATATTGTTACAAAAATAACCAAACGTTTCCTAAATTTAACAACTCAGTATGTTAGTTGGCATTGACCCTGCTTGCAGTGCGTGGGATTCCGGGTTTGATTCCCGGTTGGTCTAGAAATTTATGTGACAGATAAATGTTTAATTTTGGCTCATGGGTATTTGTAACATGTTGTTTATCATTTGGGATGTCATTTCCACCCAGGGAATCATGGTTCAAGGGCATGAATGACTGCGTAAACGTTTATTGAAAAAATCGGACTTACAATCTTGAGGTGTTATTTGCATGTAAAAGTCAACAATATCAGCAACTTTCAAGATGAATGAGTCACCATAGCTTTTTCATTTTACCTTCACCCCATTGTTGACCTATACATATGTTCGATTTACAAAACGCTTCCATAAATACCTTTGGTTAATTGAAAGGTGATTTGGCGAATTTTTGCACTCCGATAAGTTTAATTTTGTTCCTATATTCGTGCAACAATGGATAAAATTAAATGGAATCAACCATGAATTTGCGGAAATCCATTGTTATTAAATTATTATTAATGGATTTTAATACCTGCGAGCACAATGTATGATGGATTTATTCAAAGGGAAAGTTTATCTTCCTTCTTCCCGAGTAGAAAAATAAGCACAAGCAATAATTAAAGAAAATATTTAGATTTTGACCCAAGTAAACATTCTAACAAATAAAGTAATTCTATTTGAAGAAGGTAATGTCCTTGGTTTCTTCTTCTATGTATCACCTTTAGGGGTGGTATATTTTTTTTCAAATTTAAGTGGGACCAAATGAGAAGTATACCCTCTCAAAAAAATAGGAATTTTCTAAATCGGTCAATAAATGACGGAGTGCTGAATAAATATATAATATAAACGAATTGAGAACCTCCTTCTTATTTGTAGTTTTTTAAAAACTGGTTAAAACGGACGAATAGGTAAATACACAGGTGAATTTCGTTTTTTGTTTGGATTTACAAAATCATAAATAAAAATAAAAAATATTTTTTGACACAAAATCTGCATACTATATAATAACTTGATGTCATTCGGTACAAAGTTATTATTTTCTATTTTGGACTGACAAGCTGCCTTTCTCATTAAATTAGACAATTTTTTTATGTAAATAGCCGACAAACAAGCAGACGAACCTGATGATGATGAGGGGTCACCATTGCCCATGGACATTAATAACACCAAAGGCATCACTGACCCGTTGTCGGCCAAGATAGAAGAAGAAAGAAATAAATTACTATTATCAATATGAGTTCATTGTATATCTCCACTACTCACCACATCTCAATTTCCTGAGCAAATGTGAAGTAACTAAAGATTTAATAAACTAAGACTTCACGCAGTTTCCAAACCTCCAATATACCTTTCAATCAATCGCCCCGCGGATATGTCTCACCAAAAGTAAGAAAGGATACATATAAAAACCTTAACGCAAATCCTTTCTCTTTCAGTTTATTCGGAACACGTAAAATATTCTTAGACAGCACAGAACACTATTCTATGCGAGTAAATGTTTTTTAATATGCTGACATTTCCTGACAAAACAGCAAGAGAATAAATTCACCATAACTTATTAATGATCCTAAAGAATTTCTCTTGAAAATATGGTTGTAGACAATATATACTCACAATCTCGTTCATTCGAAAAGCTTACAGCTTACCCACTGAGCTTTAATAGGCTATTCAAGATGTTTTAAGACCGCACACAAAAGTTTGAAATCTATATGTAACTTTGTATTCTTGAAGATCATCCTCTGTGTCTTTAGAACTTTTTAGTTGGACAAAGTTTTTAAAACTTCAATGTTGTTGATATCTTGTATGATCTTTAGCTGGTAATAGTTACTATGTGTCCATTTTATCAATATTTTTTCAATTTTCGATTACTTCGTACTCTTCGTGTTTTGGATCTTATCTTATTGGTGTCTACTGAAATGTACTGCAGTTCTTGTACTGAAATATTCATTAATTAGAGTCGGCATTTCAAATAACGATGCATTTTCAAATTATTGCACCGTTTTATTTTCAAAATTACTAACCTTATAATTAAAAATGAACAGAATATAGGCCATTATCGCTTACAAATACGTTTACAAGTAATTGTAACAAACTTCTTAAATGTTGACCTTCACTCATGTTTTTATTATTCTACTGTACTGCTTAAGGATATAAACTGACTTTAGCTCAGTATTCAGTACTGACATACATGTTATGGTCATAAAACTGTAAGTTGCATTAGTAATTTAATACCAGATTCACAATTGCTTCTCCATCCGTCTTCTTAGATTTTCTTCTACATTTTTTACTTCTATTTCATTGCAATAGCTGTAAACTTGACACTTAAATCTTATTAAGAAACCTATATTGATCACGTACATTAACACAGTAGCCAGTCACCAACCTTAATAATATCCATTTCAAAGTTTGGATTACGGCAGTTACTAAGGACCAACACAAGGTGGAAGCTGAGCCTTACATGGACTAAGTCTATCGATTAATCTTCCTTAATAAGGCAATTTGCGTTGATGAATAATCGTGAGAATAGACCAAGTCGTATCTACGAGTATATAAGTTCAACAGTAATAGAATGATCATCACATAAGCAGCTATTAGTACAAGAACAAGATTTATGTTCAGTGACGGACATACATAGTAAGTAATGAAATTCTTATTTTTGAAGTCATTATTGGTGGTTAAGAGATAAAGAAATCCAACTGCATCACGTCGCCTAATAATGAACTATTTTAAACAACAAGTCAAGTCAAGACGCGGTCCCAGATTACTTAGAAAGATCTGGGTGGAATGCTAAAGGTATTCGCTATGAAAAGTAATACACGCCATCCGCGATATAATTATTAGTAACACAAAGTATATCAGTATCGTTATACCAGCGAAAATGAAAGTGGGGAAGAGTTTTTTTTTTACATAAGTTAATGCTTGACAACAATCCCACCTGATGGTAAGTGGTGATGAAGTCTAAGATGGTGAACGCACTAACTTATAACAGCCTATTCACTGTCCTCTTGAAGACTCCCACATCGTGTGTAGGAGTCTGAGAAACTCCGGCGTCAATAGCCATCAATTGCGACGAACAACCATCGACGACAACACGGATAAACCGTTCATTCAAAAAGTATTTTATCCAAACGATAAGGCCAGAGGAAATAGCTTGGTATAGAAAAGATCTTGATAACTCGCTTTCTAACTCTAAATTCACAACTCGATACCTGTAATATATGTATACATAAAAGCTTAGTATTTAATTTAGATATGCGTTGTCTCCTTCATTTCTCCAATAATCCCTGTTTTCCATGCAATTACGAACTAAATCCATGGGTATTATGGGCTGCCTCAATTTGTTGGAGCTCATTGCCAATTGTGAGAACATTACGGCTATTTATTTGTGCTCTGTTACGCACATTGATGGCGTCATAATATGCGCGTAGTTTGGTTAAATCTAGTGATTCATTGATAGCTACGTTTAACTGTTCAGTGCTCCTGCAAAGCATGAATAAATAAGGTTGTAACATTCGCGTTCTACACTACAATAGTTTATAGATATTCTATATAGACTTGAACTTTATGGGTTATAAACAGCATAAAAATAAATAAAAGTTATACTAAAATATGTATGTTTTATTTTAACCAAAAGGTAGAAACCTAGTTTTAAAACTTCTAAGTTAAGAAACGAAAATACTCGTCTATTAACTTAGAACTTGTTTAACTTTTTCCTGACATACCTATTCTTTTTATACAATCTCAAGATTACAGTCAAACGATCAATATTCAAATTCTGCAATAAATTAATCTAAATTCGATTTGTAATTCATTTAGGGTCACAATGTCATTGTGGGTCATTCGTACTCGGTGATGGTGTTTTTTAATAATCAATGTCGCGTTACTCAAAATTTCAATTGCCATCACGACAGACAGACAGCAAAACAAATAAAATTTTATAAAATATTTTAAAGTATGTCAATAACAATGTACCTAATACCTACATTAACCACTAGATTAAGAAACTATGTTTAATGTAATCTTATTCGTTTAAATTTTGCACTATTAGAATAAATTATGTTTTAAATATAACCCAATATCATTTTCCGTTTTTAGGATTTGAAACGTCGATACAACCCTTTTGCGACCTACTATAGAACTGGAGCCTCTTTAGTTGCCAACCGAAGCGTCGGAAATTCATATGCTGTCTGAAGCCTTTTGACTTGATTTAACGACTACTAGATAACGATAACAATTGACAAATTAGCGTGTCTTCTCAAATACAGACACGCTCATGAAATTTCGACCCTAGCCGTACCCGTCCGACTATCGATCTCGGCTACAGTTGCTTAAGTTGGTCGACGACTTACAACTGACATAAGTCGTTGATCGATAGTGCTTCAAAATTCTGCTTAATATTAAAAAAAATCGTTCTACTACGGGACTAACATACAAATTATTACTGCTCGTTAAACCCTTTATGAAGTAGAATTTCCCACACTTATTATTAGTTGTACTGCTCAATACGAACCATATCAACAGAAACATGTCAAGGAAAATTCGCTGAAAATTCCCGAAGAACTCTAGTGCGACCTAACGAAATTTTTGCAGAGGAAAATGAGCAGCTGCCATTCCCCATTATGTAAGTTTGAATACCTAATTATTTATCTTCGTGTCGCTCCCTCAAGATTGAAATTGCTTTGTTGTGTTGACATCTTCGGCGCTGTTTTCTTGAGCTTGCCGCTTTTGTCGGTTTATTGATAAAATAATACAGTATTGTTGCCTTAAACAATATTTATAATCATTAGTCATTAACGTTGAAGGGGAGAGATGAAGGATGAATACAATAAATACAAAATATGAAATGCTTTTAACGTGTACTAGTGCTGAAAAGGCACTTGACTAGTGGGTTTACCGCTTATTTTTACTAACTGTTTTTTGGTCTGCTCATCTTTTGCTGCTTGTCTGTACACTGCCTACTCCTTTTCCCACAAACCAACCGGCAGAAAATAAAAAAAATATAAGTGATTTAGATTCATAAAAAATAGCGATTAATCAGCTCTCTTGCTCATAACCCACGGATGGCTGCAGTTTTTTTTATGTAACTCATAGACGCACTAAAATCGACTGGTAAGTCAAGAATTTCATCACATTCTTGATGCGTAAGTGGGTCCGTATCTTATATACGTCGTGCTCCTCGTGGCCTGTCATTGGAGATTTCTAATGGCACTTCGAGCAAGTGGTCCTTCTTACAAAGAGGTTACGCAGCAATGAGCCGGTTGCTGTCCGATCTCGGAGACCCTCGGGAATCTATTGCCGTCATAGTCGCATTTACTGATATAATAAGCACAATCCGATTTAACGACAGCTTAAATTTTTCATGCTTTATTTAATTTCGCTAACTGTTATTCTTGCACAACTTTTTCTGCGCTTATATTAATTGTTTGCTCGTATAATCCTATACTTTAATAGAGCTGTTGAAAGAAATGAAGATCGCGTCCCGATCCCACTAAATAAAGCAAGCCATGAAACTGACTATATTGAATAGAAAGCAACCAAAATAAACAACATTGGCCTTTGCTTATTTTTTGTCAAGGAAGTAAATTACGTAAAGTGTACCCTCAAAAACCCTGAATAGCGATGAAGACGTTGTCATCCGGAGATTTAAAAAATTACAATCATCTATTGCGTGTTGAATACGATAACAAAAATCTTTGGAACATTTTGTTTATTATAATTTAGAAATTCTCGTGAAATTGTCCTTAGAATATAAAATTGTATTTCTGTACATTTACTTGATAATCAGAATTAAGCTGATAAAATGAAAATTCGTTTTTCTATACTGAAGTCATTGAATCTCTTAATCTACGGTAATAATAAAAACTAATCTTTCTGTCTAATACATTTGTAGAAAATCGAATATGACATAAATTACACATTACGTTACTTACATTACCTGCCTTTTCTTTAAATATACGGTAAATCTAGAAACGTGCACATTAAACGATGTTTTGAAACGACATTACGAAAATACTTGTCAAAGTAAGCCCTAAAACACGATCATGTGAAACTAAACCCTCAATTGGCGACGCGACTGACTGGCTAAAGGTATCTTATACATAAAAGATGCGACACGCATTACATTAATGGGGACTTCAATATCTACGGCAACATAATGTTTGAGAAACTTACAACATCCGGACCCTTTGTGAACACTCCGTATCTAGCACGTGACCTGTTTCTCTGCCCCCTGTATAAGTTATAAGTATTCGTAGATGTACCATCAGCATAACGTATACGCTTATAAAAGCGTACATAGACCGAAGGCTAAGATTAATTGTAAGTGATCCACCGAGTTAATTGAGTTATAGTTGAATAGGTGATCCTTAGCGGCAAAATTTCTTGAATACTTTCATACTTATCCGCGATTGTTATCGATTAAATAGCAGTCGTAAGGCCATTTCGAAAACCTTTGGATGGCATAAGATCTTCAACACATGGATTGGTAACTATCATCATCAATAATACCCACTAGAACCCTGTGTGCCTTTATGACTTAAGGGTTACGGACGTCTACCAACCTTTGTGACCTAATGCTGTCAGGAGACCCTTTTTCTCGTTTGTCATCTATTGACATATTCAGGAGAAATGAGGTAGAACACCCCATTTGTGAACGTCGGAAATGCTAATAAAATTCAGACCAAAATATATAAGTTGTATGTAGCAATCCGTTTCGCAACATTATCAGATATGGTAATAATCTTGCTCCAGGAATACTGCGCAAGTCACGACATTTTAAAATAAACATATTGTTCGAATTCAAGAAATATATAGGAGAAATGACTCATAACTTAAGCTAAGAATATTAAAGACGGTATAAAATCTTCAATTAAATCTAATAATATTTTTAGGTGACACCTGGCACAAGGTAAATTTATTTTTGTGCCTGATGCCAAGTTTAGAATATATGTATGTAGTAATACCTAATCGTAGGTACTCACTAACGAGAAAATTTTACAGCAGCAATGTCCTGTATGGAATATTAAATGTATTTTATGAATGTAACATGTTACTATACCCATATGTGTGTAATTACATACACTACTAAAACATAGCACAACATGTGATGCCGTAGCTCACTTGGCAGTAATCCAGCTTGCTAAGCGAGGGACTCGGGTTCGATTCCTGGCCGGACCAGATGTTCACGTAATAGATAAATGTTTGTTCTTGGGTCCTAGGTATCAGTGACGTCATTTATTTTGTGTATGTCCATGCTACGCACAACACTGGGAATCCTAGTACGTGGGTGTCATAGGTGTGAGTATATGCTATATCTTTATATATTACAAGCTTGTTTTATTTCACTTTGACACGCATACTCGCGATATGAACTATATGGTATTGTACACAAATAGTTCGTGATTATTATTATATAATAATCAAATACTTTCATTTTTATTTCGACATTTTAACCGTGAGGGTATTTTTGCAACATTTATTAACACATGATACTGGTTTAAAAACCTACATTGCAGGTCCACTGCAGTTCGGTAAAACTTATCTTTACTATTAATCTCTTTTCCAAATTAAAACAAAAAAATTGCTCACAGGCAGTGATAAACAACTTGAAACTTCGTAAATATCTTTAAGTAAGATTTTAAAGCGTTACTAAAATGAATAAGGTTGTTTGAAATAGCCAAGAAATTCATTACAAATTGAATGAAAATGCTTGACGGAAGCATGTTTTCTGCTGTTCGTTTACAGCGTGGTGAATCTAATTCCAGCGTTTTATTAAATGCTTTTTATTACAGTTTAAACTATGAATATCTCCGAGTACGTACATATGTCTTGGCGTACGTATATTATATTATATCTTTTGTATGCCATGTGTGTACAAAATTGTTTTTTTCACTCACTAAAGCCGAATTATTTACAAATTTGTAATATATGTATATTAATTAATCTTGTATTTTTTATAATTTTACTGCTGTGACCTGATCTTTTAGGCCATTTTTCATGTAATAATAGAATAACAGATAATTGTTTTTACTGCGGAAATTAAAGATGTAATTACATTTTTTCCATTAAAATATTTTTTTCTTGATATTGTTTTAAAGCACGTGTCTATTTACGCGTTATGCCATTCAAATCAAGAGTGTATACATTTATAGTACCCATTTTCATCCAGGAATTTTAACGCCACTTACCATCAGGTTAGAGTTTAGTCATATTAATACTAATAAGAAGCAAAAAACTATAAAGTAGTAATCACTTCTCGTAAACTCAAAAACAACCTTTGGCTCAAAACCACGCCATGAACGTGTTTCGGTCGCGCGGCCATCATTAAAATGCAATAAATTTAAGCAAAAGGAAGTTTTATTTCGCTTCTTATCGGAACTGAAACGGAGGCCTAATAAAATATTTGTTATCTTTTTTAAATTTAAATCTTAGCGTAAATATACACATGCACCACGTAAATTTTATACATATAATAATCATTATTTATTTATTTTATACATATGCAGCGTAATACATATACACGTGAACGGTAAATATATAAGTGGAGCGTAAATATACGAAAATCAAAGGATTCCTTGAATATTAACGTTTCAAGAATTGATACGTTTTATTTGCAATAACAGCCAGCAAACGAGCTGACGGGCCCTATTAATATATGTATAAGTGTAATTCCCTCTGGCACGTCTGCACAAATATGGCGTCACTGACGCGTTACTGGCCGAGAAGATGAAAAGGTAAAACCAATCTCTAAGCTTACCAATTCTATTTAATAAACCTTAGCTATTCATTGGGAATTTAATAAATATATAAAACAATTAAAAACAACAACAAACACATTAAAACAAATAAAATTAGATTAAAGTCGCGTGAGTCATTAAGAGAAAAATTTAAAGATATAGGTGTACTCACAGTAGCCATTCAGTATATATATATATAGTAGTTTAGTATTTATTAAAAAAAATTAAATACG